>OZ038490.1:965000-1225000 GCA_964036315.1 Acanthosepion esculentum | reverse complement strand
GGGTTATTTATTTATTTATTTTTTAAACATTTTCTTCCTTGATGGTGTCTTGGTTTTTCCAGTGCATGCTTTTAGCTGTCCCGCAAGATAAATAATTTCTGATTATAAATTCCTGCCATCAGTGAATGAGTAAGACTGTTTATTTTTTAAAGTGAAAGATTAGGTTTCATAGTGTTTAAAAACTTTCCCAACAATAAGTTGTAAATTCTTCCTGTGATGTCAAGCAGTGTTCATTGCGAGTGTGTATCCTTCCACATGTCGGACTGAAGAGGGAAAAGATGAGCATTAAGTTTGTTCTCCTTTTGTCTCGGCATGGCTGAGAGGGAAGTGACATAGGTCATTTCCCATTGGTCACATTCTTTTTTTAAGATCAACAGTTTCAGTTGTTTGTATGAGCTGTTTGTTACTGTGTGCTTAGTAAGCATTTGCTTTGTGATCGCCTGCTGGAATAGGTATTGTTCTGGTAGGGTCGCTCGGGCAAACAAGTATAATATTAAAAAAAATACAAAACCTGTTATGACCCCAAGTCAACAGAATCACTGATGAGGCTATCCTGTACACATATTAGGGTGTATCATAACAAACAAATTATGGATATTTAACTATTTTAAGATAGCTAATTTTTCAACAAGGCATAAATTACACCTATCACCTTTTCCATTAAAAGATTTGGTTTTAGCTGCAATATCCCATGTGATAATGGATGTATTATCACCATTCTTTAATTGCCAGAAATGTATCGAGAGTGCAGTGCTATTCATGTATCTTACATTGCCTAAAATCATTTGATGTTGATAAAAACAAAATTTATAAGGACTTTCTTTTTATATATCGTACTAGGCAAAAGTCTTTGGTTACTTTTAACTATTTCAAATCTTTACTAATTTCTAGCTTTCAAGTGGATATTTATGTTCCTATTTTCTACAGATGAAACATTGATCCCTTTAGTGTCAGCTCCATATGTAATATTTTGTAACTGTTGTTCTGAATTAGAGAGGAATATGTGAAATGAACTCCTCCTCCTAAAAATGATCATAAATGTGTATAAATCCTTCACTGTCTCTAGACATATGTCATTCTCTGTGGCAAAGCTCCCATAACTCTTCAAGATTGCATGGATTCTTCTCACAAAATTTTCTCTTTATTTCTGTCCACATTTACTTGATGTTATTTAAGTTAGGCCACTGAGCTAGCAACTCTTTCATCAGCCATGTTGTTTTGCATATAATCTGTGGTGTGGAGCCCCGTCATGCCAGACATTTTGCCTGCATCGAAGCTTGATATTAAATGATCTCTTAGCAAATATTCAGGCTAATATCAGTTTTAACCAACTTCACTGAATCAACATTTTTTTTACATACACCCAACACATCAGACTCTTATCCACAAATGTTATTTGTTGTTTAACATATATCATTTTACTGCTCTGCAGACCTTCTGTTCTGTCAACTAATTACACAAGCTTTTTAGATAAGTTACTCATTGCTTTCCTCTGTCCTTCTTGCCTTCAATATCATGTGAGTGTCAAATACTCTAATCTTTCTTTCCTCATTAAATTTCAACTGTCTCTTTCCAATTCAAAGTATAAGCAACCTTTTGTCAAAATGCATCCAGTGTCTTTAAACTTCAAGAAGATTTCATAAGTGCAGCTTGAATTTCTGAGGTCCCCATCTGTTGCTCTTCTTCTTCTGACATATCCCTTCAGGTGTGGGCAACCATCGTTCTCTACAATTTCTTTCCTTTGTAGCTATAGTGAAGAAAATGGCTACTCACCTTATCAAACCAAGCGACAGCATGTCGCGTGTATCCTACGATGGAAAAGAAAATTACTTACCAAAAAAAAGGGCACGTATTCCGCATGACATGCTGAAGATGGAATATTTAGATTAAAAACAAGTCAGTCACAGGAGTCTCTATAAAAGTATTTTGATATGCAAAATATTTGGTATCCTCTCCCAGTTGTCGACGAGTGAAAAAAATGCTTGGCCGATAAAAGCAGTTGTTCTCGAATCGAGGGGGGAATTGATGTATTTTGGCTACCGTGTTCGTCGGAGAGTGAGTTATTTTTCTGACTGGTGACGTGCAATGTGATATGTGAGATAGTACCTGCGAATCGAGTTTTCAGCATTTCTTTCTGCCCCCGATATTCGAGTCTGAACTTACAGTGATTTGTTCTCTGCGTTATGGAATTAATCTGCGACAAACATTTCCTTTGCTTTTAGAATGCTTACAGTAGCTCTTAATAAAACTTTTCATTTTGCTATCTCTCTTAATCCATGTTCTGCCAACCATTTACACAATCTTGTTAGGTTGGTTATACAATGTTTTCCTCTGTCCCTTTTGCCTTCAATATGTCCTGTGAGTATCAAATTTTCCAAGCCCTTTTTCCTCATTATGTGCCCTAGAAATTTCAACTTTCTCTTTCTGATGTTAAATAAAAGTGTCCTTTTTGTTTCCATTTTCTCTGAAACTTTGTTGCTTTGTTCATTCCATGGTATTCTCAGCATTTTTCTGTAGAATCACATTTCTGCTGCCTCAAGTCTCTTCATCTGTGATGAGATTGCCCAGCATTTGCTGCCATATAAGAGGACCGATATTTTTAGTCATCTTACTTATCTTCACCTTGATTTCTTTGAAAATTTTTATAATGATTTCAAACAATGAAAGAATACAGGAATCCAACATAAGAATTTTCACTATATGTTGGAACAATATTTGCAACATCACAGAAAAACGATAAATAAAAAGGTCAGGTGGACAAAACTTTTGCATGGCCATTCATGAGGTGCCATCTCAAATCTTCACCTCTCATATAGAAGCCCTGCAACATTATATGATAATTAGTGTTATAGCATACCTACAGATGATAATGGGTATGTCCCTATTCACATAGATATGGTAGTAAATACTGTATGTTGGTCTCCAGTTGGAGATTCATTGTGGAATTCACTTGACTCGCTTCTAGCAGTTGATTGCTTCTACACACCACTGGTGAATCTTATATGTGTTGTTCGTGTCCTAAGTATCATTATTATTATTACCAACCTTCGTGTGATTATTCTATTCAGTAACCTTCCCTAGGTTACAATAAAATTTATAAAAAATTTTATTAAAAATATTTTTCAGGAAATTAAACTTCCCAAGTCCAGTCAGTATTTTGCTCTTTCTCTTTTAGAGGTTTCCCTCCAAACTAATGTGGAAATTTAACATCTTGATTTTATCATCATTTTCGCTTCCACTTGCATTGGTTTACTCCTTTTTTGTTGCTGCTGTTGGAAGTCTTCACGTCATGTGACTCCTGTTATTTTATAAAGCTTTTCATTTGTGATCTTACATAGGCAGTCAATAGAGTCTAAAAAATTATCATCATCAGTAGAAAGCATTGATATTACAATCCTTGTTAGGTTATTTAATGTCAAAAATCTTTTATTATTATTATTATTATCATTGTTGTAGAATACCTACAGATGATAATGGGTATGTCTCCATTCACATAAATACAGTAGTAAATACTGTATGTTGGTCTGCAGTTGGAGATTGATTATGGAATTCATTTGACTCACTTCTAGCAGTTGACTAATACTTCTACATGCCACTATTTACATTATTCGGACTATTGTCTTCATCTTTGTCGCCATATTTATTACGCTTCGGCCTTCTTCAGGTGGTTGGAATCTTATTTCGCTCACTGGAGTAGACTGTTCTACTTCCCCGTGCCATGTCTAATTGATGTCAGTTATCAGTTATCTCCTCTTAATTCCCCTCTCCAAGTTCCCCACTGCCTTAACCGGGTATTGAACTCACAATCTTTGGGTCCTGTCATTGGATCTAACTAACGCCTTTATCCACTGTGCCATGTGTCCAGTGGATAAAGGCGTTAGTTAGATCCAGTGACAGGACCCAAAGAGTGTGAGTTCAATACCCAGCTAAGGCAATGGAGAATTTGGAGGGGGGAAGTAAGAGGAAAAAACTGATAACTGACATCCATTAAACATGGCATGTGGAACTAGAACAGTTTACTCCATTGAGCGAAATAAAGTGTTCAGTTCGACATTCCAACCACTGGAGCATACAGTGGCCAAAACGTTGTAATAAATATGGCGATAAAGATGAAGACGATAGTTCAAACAATGTAAATACTGTACATAATACCTTATAGAGTAGAGAACTTGGAGAGGGGAATTAACAGGAGATAACTGATAACTAACATCCATTAAACATACCACATGGAACTAGAACAGTCTACTCCAGTGAGTGAAATAAAGGGTTCAGTTTCATATTCCAACCACCTGAAGAAGGCCGGAGTGTACAACGGCCGAAACATTGCAATAAAGATGGTGACAAAGATGAGGACAATAGTCCAAATAATGTAAATAATGTACATTCTACATGTCACTTGTGAATCTTATATGAGTTGTTCTTGTCCTAAGTATTATTGTTTATTACCAACCTTTGTGTGATTATTCTATTCAGTAACATTTCCTAGATTACAACAATTAGGTATGGCAACGATTCCAATATGGCGAATGGTTTGCCTGTTGAAAACATGATGTGGACCATCCCCTTATAAGCTGGTTATTACTAGGAACTTATAATAATTTGATGTGGCCAAATGCTTTTGTATGGTACAATATATAATTTGTGTGTGAATGCATTAATTCATGGATAGATAGGTTTAAAAGTAAACAACTTATAAATAATGAAACCAAATATAAACTGAAGTTCTAACTGATTTTGTTGCTTAGAGACAAAGGCATTTGCAAATTAATTCTCTGTTCTCACTAGTTCATTGGTCTGATGAGGAGAAAGTGGCTGAATAAATACTTCTGCCACCCACAGTGCAATATTTATTATCCAGAACTTGAAATGTCACAGCCATTATGCTCTTTGCAAAAAGCATAAAATTATCCATTGTTTTGCTAATTTTGCAAGACACTGCAAATGATATTTTCAGTCACCCAATGCTTCCTGAAAGAGGACTTATATCAAAATTGTCATGAGTGAATACAAAGAAATGTACAAATCTTAGATTTATCTGATATAGTTGTGGGTCAGCTCATAAAAATTAAACTTTTTCACCTCATTGCCATCAAAAAGGTTTGAGCAAGACGAGCTTGTTCAATACTGCAAATATCTTTAAATAAAAAAATACTTTGGAAAGCATCTGTTTCATGGAATCTAAATGGTAACTCATAGTATCTTGACATGATCCAGACTCAGTCTTTCCCATTTCTTCTGTGATATTCTGTAATTTTTATCTGTGAGGTTTCTGGAAAAGAACTAATGCACCCCTGAAAAGAAAATATTCTTCACGACTGAAATAATGAGTGCCAGTATCAGAAAATGAATAAAAATAATCTTATTGGAATGATAAGAGCAGTCATATTAAAATGGAATTTATAACAAAAAGAAACAAGTCCGAGCAAAAAAGTGGGATAAAAAAATACATACTACCATAAAATAGTAATACTCATATAAAAAAAAAAGATTAAAAACAGCTAAACCTATTTGTCAGTCTTTTCTTGTTAGAATAATAATCCAGGACAAAAGATGTGCACAGCAACTCACAAAATATACAACCCCAGAGAAATGTTATATGCAAAATATACATATATATATATATATATATATATATATATATATATATATATTTATATTTAGTTGGATTGATGTGAGTTGTGACCAAGATGATTGCAAATAGCATGAAACCAAGGGTCACAAACTCACATGAATCCAACTAAATATGTTAGCTCTATCACTGATTTTGAGCACTTTCCAATAAGTACTGTGCATATATAATATATAAATAATATATATAAAAAATTGCATATATACATATATATATATATATAAATATATATCTCTATCTATAAAAGGCAGGATGTGTGTGTGTGTAACGAATGCACGGCCACAATTTTCGACTGATTTTTACCAAAATTTACATGCACATGCTCCAAGTTAGTGAAAAGGCCAAGACTGACTTTGCATTTCTCAGCTCCCATCGATAGTGGAAATAATCGATCTTTTCAACCTTCTATGGTAGTTTTCATGTAATTTGCGGCCATTTTCTACTGGCCAGAGTGAGAGACTATAGCTGGCTGCCACGAATGAGCAGGAAGATTCTATTGGCCAGCGTGTGAGCCAACAGCTGACTGACACGAATGTTAACTAGCATGCTAGCATGCAAAAAAAATCAATAGCTGCATTTGTCACAAGTGGAAAAAATTTAAACCTGCATGGCACTTTACTCCAATTGGCTCATTTGCTTGCTTAAACTCAACAGACTTAATGTATGCTGATTCAAACACTTACAAGTGATAATCAGAATTAGCCCTCGTCAACACTGAGAATATGTCCAGGCTATAAGACCGGGCATCCTACTGGCTTTTAATCAAATGTTCAGCTATTGCTAAGCCTGATATATTAATGCACATATGTAAATTGTCCACCTTTCCCTTGCAAATATTGGCTGGTACATGTTGGTTGAGTCATGCACCCAAACTTTGACCCATTCTGCCAACTGGGTTCCACAATACTCAAAGTTTAACTATTTTTACTCATAACCTTCCTAATAAATTCAATATCAGAATCTAACTTCATTACTGAGCATATTCCCAAGACTTGATGAGGCAAGGTTTTAATTAAGTTGATTAACTGCTGTTTATAACAAAAGGAATCCCACCCGTTATATCATAAATGTTGATTTCCAGTACACTGATGTTAGAAATCATTTATCTGATCTGTGTACCATGACATCAAGAAAAGGAAAAACACCATTGTTCTCATTTTCTCATGTGAAATGCAGTGCTGGGTGCAATGATTTAAGAGTTTTGTTGAAACACCCAGCCTCAACATCATTTTCAAACACACAAAAGATGTCATCCACATATCTGACATTATACTTTGGTCCTTCAATGCATGCAAGCAAGCAGATCTTACCTAAAAAACTAATAAATATATTTAACATTGTTGGCCCTAAAGGACCTCCCATTGCTATCCCATCTATCTGCCTATACATGATCTTATTAAAGCTGAATTAGTGGTGAAATCCATCATTTCCATAAAGGAAGGAGGGGGTGGCAAATGGCTACATTACAATGCATCAGCACAAATATCAATAGTTTATAGTAACAGTACACAGGTGAACAAACTACTGATCTCAAATAAGCAACTAAACTTATCCTCAGCACTGAATGGATGACAGTTCAGCATATAATCAGCAAATGTAAATGAGTCATTATCAAAATTACTCATATAACATTCTAACAAATGCTGCAGCAACACAGCCAACCAGTTTACCAACTTGAGCTGTACCAATCCTACCATAGATAACATTTGACACAGACGGACAGTATCTTTTTGAGTTTGGGGTAAACCAGATAATCATAGTTCTATGGAACCTACTGGCCTAATAGCTTCATAAATGTTTACTGGAAGGACATTATTTTTTAACACTGCATCTGATGATCACTTAAGATATGAGATTGGCAGTCATCATGCAGTGTTGATATCTATATCTATTCACCTATCTCCATATCTAGGATTAATACAAATAAAATTTGTCACTTAGCTGATTGATGTTATAATCAGCACCTTGACTCAAAAGTTTTGTAAATGAATCTTTCTGTAATTTTTCAGTTCACACTTCAGAAGATTTTCTGCAACTGACTGTATTTTTTCTCTTTTTTTGTTACTTTTATACTAAGTTTGACATATATATGCCACTAAATATATATATATATACATACATACATATACATATATATATATATATATATATATATACACACACACACGTTTCATTAAAGACAACAGAAAAACTACTGCGATTAAAGCTTTTTATTTAATCTAATTTTTCTTGTGCTCAAAAAGTGTTTTCTTTTCTGGACACAGAGTGTGCAGAAGATGTCCAAATGTCTTTTCTAAACGCTCTGTGTCCAGAAAAGAAAACACTTTTCAAACACAAGAAAAATTAAATAAAAAGCTTATTCATAGTACCTTGTCTGTTGTATTTCATGAAACATGTATAAATGAAGGATTGCTACCTAAATACACAATATATATATATATATATATATATATATATATATATGTATATATTTTTAAGACATTTTTGTGTTCATAAATTCTTTTTATAGATACAAATATTTAAGTAAATGCTCTGTTTTATAATAAACAGTATGAACAACATTTACCAGCCTGAATGTCTGAGAAATTTTCATAGAAAAAAAATGTCTTAAAATAATTGTCGTACTTTGTCCATTTCATAATGTGTGATATCATTTGTTTACATTTGCATTTGCATCGAGTAGATATGAATGTACGAGAGAAAATCATGGAGAACTGTAGTTTAAAAACAGTAAAATTGACATTGCTAACCGAAACGCTCCTCTGTGGCTAAATCGGTAAAGCACGTCAGGCTATATGGTGGTTCCGTATAGGATACAGATTCAATTCCTGTCGGAGGACGCATGTTTTCTATGAAAATTTCTCGGAGATTCAGGCTAGTAAATGTCATTAATACTGTTTATTATAAACAGAGCATTTACTTAAATATTTGTATCTATAAAAAGAATGTGTAAACATAAAAAAAAATGTCTTAAAATAATTGTTGAACTTTGTCCATTTCATTATATATATATATGTGTGTGTGTGTGTGTGTGACAAAAATGACTTTTTATGGTTCAAAGGAATTTTAACATGTGCCTGCTGAGATTAAAACACATTTGATTGATGGTCACTTGCCATTGCTTGATGTCAAGAGTCTCCAGAATTTTTGATCAGTTTTACAGTTGTATTGGCATCGTATGATCTATTACAAACGATATTCTAATGGCAATTAGAAGAGGTGACATGGATTTGTCTTAAATGCTTATATATGGAATTTTGCTCAGAGGGGTGACAGGTCAATCTTCTCAAAAAGATTTTGTGGTATGACTAATATCTGTTGATATTTAGTTTTATTTTTGACAGCTGCACAGTTTTTCAAAAGATAAGAAAAATGGCAAGCAGCATTAATCGTTTGCAAAGAGTTTTTTTTCTTTTTTTATGGAGAAGTTTTGTTTGTAATCACTATAGAGCGATAGTGAAAGAAAGAGAGAGAACTGAATGTTTTCTACTGACATCTCTTTCTTTACAATTGTCTATGCTGTTTGTAATCATACAACACCCTCCCTGGTCATCCAAGACGTTGAATGTCCGCGGCTGGTCACTGAAGTGACCACTTCAATCCAGAGCTAACCTTATCCCACGTTGGGATTTAAGTTTGATCATAAGGCAGCCAAGATCGAATCATCGCAGGTATCTTTGTGTTGGGCTGGTCCCAGCAGGGCAAAGATGTACAAGAAAAAAAAAATTACACTTGAATAAATTGAACAAAAAGTAAATACTGTTTTTATATCAGTCCTTTGTACAATAAATGGTTATATCAGAGTTTGCATGCAATTAATTAATTTCGAGGAACAGGATGAAAGCTTCTACACCAACTGGACCCAAGCACTGCAACACCAATGAAAGAAGTGTGTGAACTGTAACGGAAACTATTTTGGAAAATAAAACTCATTTAATCACATCCCATGAGAGCCTATGAACTTTTCAGCTGACCCTCATATTTCTAAAATCATCACATTTTTTTTAATCATTTCCCCCCAAGCAAGGCAATAAAGCCATTAAGATTCATGGAGTTATCGAGTGTGAGAGAATATGAAAAAAAAATACATTATTAAGGAGAGAGAACAATAAAGGAACAAGAATTAAGACAGAAAATAATGATTGACATTGCATTTCATGTTTTAAAGATCAATGTTGACTGGAAAGTAAGAAGCCAGAAGAGTGTTCCACAAGTGAGAAGTGTGAGAGAAGAAACTGTTAGCCTAGAACTTATAATTACATCTAAAAATTTCAACTGCAAAGTGATGAGACCTAACTGCCACTCTAGTACAGAATCAGGAATCTTTAAAATTTAATATCTGATTTAACCCCCTCCCTACTTTCAATGTCTGATTTAGCCTGTACCCAACTTTCTATCCTGGTCTGTTCTGGGAATGTTACTGACTTCACCCCAATCTGCTTGGATATGCAAAGCAAAGCCAGAGTTCAAAAGGCCAGTTATACAGAATCTGCACCCCACATAAAAACTTAATTGAGCAGGCCTGAGGATTCTTCCCTGTCTTTCCCATGCCTGCCTCACAAAATACCTGAGAGTTTGCAATATATGTGGAAAAGCCTCCCTAACCTTAATTTGCAAAGCCAAACTAAGTATAATGATGACAACAACAAATAAGAATACAGATTTATCATGACAATTTGATGAGCATATTGGTAAAGAATTATCAACTCTTCAAGTCTAGGATTTAAAGATGTATTTCATATGAAACTCTGTCTTTATCCTAGACTTCAAGAGTTTCATTTAATGGCTACAAAATGGATAAGTTTTAAAATATTGTGGCAAAAATGAAAAAATAACTAATTAAAAAAATGCATAAAAGAATTTTTGACATTCAATTCTTTCTCTTTTTTATCTTTTAGAATTATTGTTTTTTTTATCTTTTAGAATTATTGTTTTTTTTATCTTTTAGAATTATTGTTTTCTTTATCTTTTAGAATTATTGTTTTTTTTATCTTTTAGAATTATCTTCATATTTGTATTGTGAATTGTTGCTTTGATCACTTGATCTACCAATCAAGTCAGTCTGACATTACTTTTCAAAAATAATTCTTTAGCTGAACTCAGTATGAATTTTACTTTGTTTTTTTTTTGGGCGGGGGGGTTGTCCCAGATCTTTTTTCAGTCATTTAAATTAATTTTGAAATCCGTCCAGAAAATGGAATTGGTGAACCAAGTTAAAATTCTGGCTTCATCTTTTGCATTCACTTTTGCATGGTCCCTCCTCACCCCAAGCTATATGTTAAATAGCAGGGTAGGCTGGCCTCTCTACGATAGGTGGCAACCAAGGTAAGAGATAGATTTATTTATTTTTTATGGCCTATCAATCTTTAGTGGGTTATTTAAGACCAAAACATATTTTGGATTGTAAAAATAATTAATTTGTATGATAATTTAAGAGCATGACAGTGATTTTTCCAGATACAAGTCATATTATTTAACCTATAGCTGGGGGATAGGAGATGGATCCATCCCTTTGCCAAGGGTATTTGCATGTAAGTGAGTGCAATGGACCCAACTGGAATTTGAATATGGCTCTACGATATTTCATTCTGAACTACTATCCAGTGAACCAACCAAACATACTAGTGTAAGAGAAAGAAAATTCTAAATTTCACACCAGGGAGAAGGCAATGGGAAACCACTCCAGTAAATTTTCCAACAATAAATTATTTTTGCATGTGATTATAAACTTTGTCAATTCAATGGGCCCTTTTTTTAATACTTGAGGTGTGATTGAGTACACTTTGTACTGATACTAGAAGTTACAGTTATAAGGCTGTTTTTCAAGGATAGGAAATCATTATCACTCAGGTGATTCATGTAATCCAATTGTTTTTAACTTTGTTTTGCTAATTTTGCCCCTGTACAACATTCAGCTCAGCTGAGAAAATTTTATTCACCATGATAGCAAATAAACTACTGAGAAAATTATGTTTGCTTTTCACGCTGTAGTCATCATTCATAAATATTTCCAGAACTTCATTTGAGGAATTTCAAAAATTTCATAAAATTACATGCAAAGAAATTACAGTGGTATTTTAGGCTTTCAGGAGAATATTTACCAATTCTAAAGACTTGTGCAAGTGAACCTATCATTTTTGCACTTTCATAATTTAAAACATATGATGTGTATATTTGTAAATAGATCTATTTTTGAAGATTGAAATCATTATTTCTTTCTTTAGGACTCAACCGAAACTGATAATAAATTTGGAAAGTCATTGAGAAAAAGAAATATTTGAATTTTTCTACTTTTTATCAGAAATGCTGTTTTGTTTTTTATTTGTCAAATTTGAATCAAAACTACAGAGATAATCAGCTTTGATTTATTGATTTGATGAAATGATAGAACTATTTAAATCCTATTGCAGTGGAGGTATTGACATTAGATCTATGAATAAATATTCATCAGGGAAGCTACAAAAAAGAATAGGTTGGAAAGTGTTCAAATATGTGTAGCTAAATTTATAAAGCTGTTTTCATGAAGCAACATTTTTTCTTATTTTTCCAGTACGACTTTCGAGTTGAATGAACATCAATCATGACTGGAACTTTTAAAGGTTAATGCTGGTCATCAGCAGAAAAGTGGACATTCTAAATAAAGTCATGATGGTCACTTGTCTTACAATGCAAATGGGGGAGCGGCCAGACTGTAACCATATCACAGAATCACTTTGTATTTTTCAGAAGAAAAATGTTCTTTCTCAGGAAACCTTGCTTATATTCTCTCCTGTCAGCAATAATATGTCTGCATACCAACATTTGCATAAATAATTCCATAAGTAAAAATATTTTAGGATTACGGATGCATGTATTGATCATAATTTTGTATCATATTTGTGGGGATCTACTACATAACAAAATGGCTTTCTGTTTGTTTTCATTCAAGTTTCAATAACAGAATAATTCATTCACCTGATGAGACTTTATGGATGTTTATTTTGGCAGTATTCTTTATGCTGACTGCATCTCTCTTCAGGAGAATAAAAAGGAAAAAAGATTACTCAGAGTTTGCGGGGAAAAAAAATGAAGAGACTGACTTTTTTCCAAGAAGATGGCTTTTCTCTGACTTAGAGGAACTTGATTGTTATTGAGAACCAAATGTCCAAATAAAAGAAAGATAGAAAGATACAAACAAATATGAATTTAACCATCTTGAAAAGTGGGTGGAAAAAAATGTTTTTAGATTTGCTCTCATTTCTTTTTTTTATTATTTTTATTTCTCCACCACCATCCACTATTTTTAAAAAAATTCTTTATATCTGTTTTTCAACATTCTTCCTTCCCTCTATTTCCCCTTCTACTTCTTCCTCTCCTCTATTTCCTCTTCTTCTACTTCTTCCTCTCCTGTATTTCCTCTTCTTCTACTTCTTCCTCTCCTCTATTTCCTCTTCTTCTACTTCTTCCTCTCCTCTATTTCCTCTTCTTCTACTTCTTCCTCTCCTCTATTTCCTCTTCTTCTACTTCTTCCTCTCCTCTATTTCCCCTTCTTCTATTTCTTCCTCTCCTCTATTTCCTCTTCTTCTACTTCTTCCTCTCCTCTATTTCCTCTTCTTCTACTTCTTCCTCTCCTCTATTTCCTCTTCTTCTACTTCTTCCTCTCCTCTATTTCCCCTTCTTCTACTTCTTCCTCTCCTCTATTTCCTCTTCTTCTACTTCTTCCTCTCCTCTATTTCCCCTTCTTCTATTTCTTCCTCTCCTCTATTTCCACTTCTTCTATTTCTTCCTCTCCTCTATTTCCCCTTCTTCTACTTCTTCCTCTCCTCTATTTCCTCTTCTTCTACTTCTTCCTCTCCTCTATTTCCTCTTCTTCTACTTCTTCCTCTCCTCTATTTCCTCTTCTTCTACTTCTTCCTCTCCTCTATTTCCACTTCTTCTATTTCTTCCTCTCCTCTATTTCCTCTTCTTCTATTTCTTCCTCTCCTCTATTTCCTCTTCTTCTACTTCTTCCTCTCCTCTATTTCCTCTTCTTCTACTTCTTCCTCTCCTCTATTTCCCCTTCTTCTATTTCTTCCTCTCCTCTATTTCCACTTCTTCTATTTCTTCCTCTCCTCTATTTCCCCTTCTTCTACTTCTTCCTCTCCTCTATTTCCTCTTCTTCTACTTCTTCCTCTCCTCTATTTCCTCTTCTTCTACTTCTTCCTCTCCTCTATTTCCTCTTCTTCTACTTCTTCCTCTCCTCTATTTCCACTTCTTCTATTTCTTCCTCTCCTCTATTTCCTCTTCTTCTACTTCTTCCTCTCCTCTATTTCCTCTTCTTCTACTTCTTCCTCTCCTCTATTTCCTCTTCTTCTACTTCTTCCTCTCCTCTATTTCCTCTTCTTCTACTTCTTCCTCTCCTCTATTTCCTCTTCTTCTACTTCTTTCTCTCCTCTATTTCCTCTTCTTCTACTTCTTCCTCTCCTCTATTTCCTCCTCTTCTACTTCTTCCTCTCCTCTATTTCCTCCTCTTCTACTTCTTCCTCTCCTCCTCCTTCACAATGTTATCTTCACTTTCTTTGTTTTTATCCTTCTTTTTTAATCCTTTTCATTATCATTTCACAAGTTTACCAATGGCATAAAAATTGACAGCATCTTTCATCAAGTCCCTACTATTATTACACCAATTTTGCTCTCCCCACTTTCTCTTGGTTTTCCTTACACCCTCTCACTTGTCAACTTACCATTAAGTCTCACTCCCTCCCTTACTCTCTCACATGTCCTTTACTCCCCCAACTTTCACTCCCTGACTTTTCCTTACACTCTCTGACTTGTTAACTTGACTTTAACTCTCACTCTTTCCCTTACTCTCTCACACCAACTTTGTTCTCCCCACTCTCTCTTGGTTTCCTTTACACTCTCTCACTTGTCAACTTACCTTCAAGTCTCACTCCCTCCCTTACTCAACCACATGTCCTTTACTCCCCCAACTTTCACTCCCTGACTTTTCCTTACACTCTCTCACTTGTCTAGTTACCTTTAACTTTCACTCTCTGTCTTATTCTCTTCCACCACTTTTACCCCCACTTTCTCTCTCTTTTTTTTTTCTTACACTCTCTGATTTCTCAACTCATATTTCTGCCTCTCTCTTTACCTTACATCTCTTATATTACCTTTACTTCGCTTTCACTTTAATTCTTTTCTTTACATTGTCTTTTTGTCATCTTTATGTCTCATTTTCATTTCCACACTTTCTGTAAAAAATATATTCTCTCCCTGATTTGTATTAAATATGAAATAATTATGATATTAGTGGGACTTGAATCTATTTTCTATATATTTCTCCTCATCATGTAAATATTAATGGCTATGACTTCTAATTGCTCTTAAGAAGAATCTGATAATTGTTCTGAATTTTATTTTGTTATTATGGTGAGAATATAAATTTACAAATCATTTTCATTATTATATAAATAGGTCATTATCATTACAGCAGAACATGATGTTGAAGAAATGTCATGTATTCTTTTTTGTTTTTTTTTGCATTTTAAGTAAATTCTATTGTATATTCAACTTTGTTTAGCTTATCTACAAGATCAGGTAATGTTGTTTTGCAGGGATATATTAATAAACCCTCATCAGTATATCAGAAATATGCTAAGTATTTATGTAAAATGCTCTGGAAAGGACCAGACACAAGAAACTCCAAGAACAGACAAGCTAAAACTCTACTAAGAAGTTTTCCCATCAGTAATCTGAATTTTTGTTTATGAAAATCATTGTTAAATGTGAAATAATATTGATTTATTATGATTCATTTTTATGATTTTCTCTATTATAGGAAAAGGTTTATTTTTTATTGTACTGGATATTGTTTGAATTTAAGCTTTTGCTAACAAAGGGATTTACGTCAAAACTAGTCATGAGTTTATCTGTCATATTTATTCCCCTTAGTATTTTTTTTCCCAAGGTTGCTTAAATTTTTAATATGTGAGGGTCTGGTTGTTTCAAGGTGTGGTGTTCAAATGCCTCTAATGGCTTTCACCAGTCTGTTGGGAGTGCTATTAATTCCTGGTAATCATTATCTTCCAGTGGATTTCTTTTGTCAGTTTCATAACGACTATTTTCAGTTTTAAAATTATCGAATTTTCACTCCAGTTATCATTATTAAGAACATTGCCAAAATCAAGATCAATCTCAATTTTTCATTCATATGTTTGTACTGACTCATTTGAGTATGGTGGGAAATTTGCCTTTTTTTACTCCCGAAATTGCATTTATACTACTGCAACCTTAGAACCCAGTAATTCATTAATTATTCTATTAGCAGAGAAAATATGTAACTATGTCATTCAATTAGGAAAATAATGTCTAATGCTGAATTTATATGTTGAAATATATTTGCCTCAATTAGCACTGAGTTGCAGATAACTTTGTGTGACTTCTTATACAGTTTGCATGTTTCAAAATGGTAACATTTTTATCAAGGTCATTCCATAACTAATGTTTAAAATTTCATAGCAAGGGAGAAAATGGTATTTTTCTATTCTAAATGCTTCAATGTCACCATTATATGCTAACATAGGTTTGTACAGCCATATAATTTTGAAAACACTGGTTCTTGTACAGTCACCAAAGTTAAGCAGTGTCAAGCTTTGAGTTAATTAGTATGACTTGTATGAGTAAAAATTATTATTGATCAATAATCTATAAAAACAAATCAATCAGTCGATCTATGAGTTTACAAAAGGCAATAATGCTGCAGATCCAACTTAGAATGTTTTGGAGATTGATTCATTAACAAAAAAAATTTCATAAGAAAAGTTGACCTCAGTTGAAGAGATATACAATTAAAAATTTCTTCTCTCTTCTTTTTTTTACTATTAGTTCACACAGTACAAGGCCCAAGGGCCACTCAAGGTAGAGGGTTAATGGTGAGATTGTTGTAAGAGAGGAGAAAGGAGGAATTAAGAAATGCATATTATGAAGATGTGTAAAATAGACATCAGGTGACCCTGGACTTAACGACACCAAGATTGTAGTGATCAGAGAAGCATCCACCCAGGAGTCTGTTCCACAAAAAAAAAACAATCATGGGGAAGCAGCTGTCAAAGGAACACAAAGAGAATGGGGACGGTTTTCTACTGAGTGTGAAGGTCTCAACTGGTGGAACTCAAGAATATAAACGATTCTTCTTTTGCTATCAATATATGCATTCTGTTTAAGATTGGGAGTGATGTTTAAACTCAGTAGACATCCGAGGTAAGGAGCCTCTTTGAGGGTATGACCACTCGTCAGGAGTGGTGCAGGTTTAGGGTCTGCTCAGTGATGATGAAATATAACTAGTTTTATTATGGAGATATTGAATGATACCAGACAGTGATTGCCCCACTGAGCTGTGAAAGTGTTATATTCCGTGTTAATAGGAATACATACTTGAAAAACAAGGTGGATAAAATATGTAAAGGTTTATTGTACAAAAACAGTACAATAAGAATAAAGATAACATTTATGCTCAAGGCGGTCACAAGTCAATCCAGTAGTGGGTGCTGCTATTGGAAGGTCGGTAGTTCTTGCATAAGTCTGAGTCATATTCAATAGATCCCAGCTAGTCTCTGTAGTCCATTGACTTACAGATACTTATAGGTAGTTACTACCTATAGTGTAGTCACTCATGAAGGTGACATGTTATTCCATTATATCAGAAAGTTAGATCAGAGGAGAGATTAGCTGTCAGGCATTGGTCATCCAGGTATTTGGAGGTGCACCCGTACATGGTGGTGTCATCTGCATATATATTCACTAGCGATCTGGGAATGGTCTTAGTTTCCTTTTCTGTTTTCTTTTTTTGTTTTTCTTCAGATTCTTTCCACCTTTTTTTTCCTTGACTTCCTTTCTGCTGCAGGTGAAGAATAATTCATCACCAACAAGGTGGCATAATTAATTTTAAACTCTACCAAAGCTTGACAGTGACGACTAGCTAACCCCCGCCCAGGTATGGCAGCAAGACTTCATTCTTGGTATGATCTGACCCTTGTCAAGTTAAAGTATTTAAGTAGGAGTATTTTATGGTGCAATTCTAACATTGGACAATTCTTATAGCCTCGTTAGCAATGGCACAAATATATGCATTCCATTTGGCGTCGGGAGTGAGATTTGGTCCCAGTTCAAGGCAAGGAGCCTCTTTGAGGGTATGACCACTAATCTGGATTGAAAGGTTTACTTACGGGTGATGAAATATTACTAGTTTTATTATGGAGATATTGAATGATACCAGACAGTGATTACCCCATTGAGCCGTAAAAGTTAGATCAGAGGAGAGATCAGCTGCCAGGCATTGGTCATCAAGATATCTGGAGGTGCACCCATACACTGTGGTGTCATCTGTATATATATATTTACTAAGGATCTGAGAATGTTCTTGGACAAGATCATTAATGTAAAATAGAAAGAACCCGTACAACGGAAAGATAACTGCTGCTGCTTTGTAACAATCATTAACTTTGCTCAACAGTCTACTAAAAAAATTAATTCTGATCAAAGACAGGATAGAAGGGATCTCTTAGCGTTGAATAGTACCCATCTTTATCTAGACGAGTAAACCTCTGTTACAGGAGAAGTATGTGTCAGCTGTTAGTATCAGATAGTGAAAGACCAAAATGACAAAAGGTGTTGTTGTTTGAGTCTGTGCAAGAGCCTGGGTGCTTTCATTTTGGGGCTCCAAAGTATATAATATAGATCATTAAAATATATGGAATTATTTTTCTGTTCCTGTAGCAAAACTACAGCATGAAATATCCATACATTTTCTACAAATTAGTTTTCTTCTTTTCTTTTTTCAATTCATTTGCTGGAAATGTGAGAGTGCCTTAATGATTCACCTCAGAGCACGGAATCAGTGGAATGAATTTGAATTCCAGTTGACAAAGCTGATCTGACTTTTGCATAAATCATCTTGGAAATGGCATGAATCCAACTGTCCCTGTTCTCTATCTCTTCAACAGTAGCTTAATTGTCTTATTATGGTTTGGTTTGGTTGTTTTGTTTGACAGCATTCCAACCTTAGTGGTCATTTTATGCCGAAAATGATTTTGAGTGACTTTCATTTGGTTTTCCAAAATGTATTGCTGGAAACATTTGGTTTTCAAAAATGTATTGCAGGAAACATTTGGTTTTCAAAAATGTATTGCAGGAAACATTTGGTTTTCAAAAATGTATTGTTCAAAAATGTATAGCTGGTAATACTATTTTTCCAAAAACGTATAGCCAACAACCTTATTTTTTCAAAAACAGCCTTTCTGTTGGACATAGTTTATCGCCGTACCCAGTATGCATATGCAGTTTACCGTCATACCCATGGACACGGATGCAGTTTACCGTCATATCCAGGACGAGTCTTATTATGAATATAGATATAGAAAAGAGTAGAGTGTCGAATGAATAGACACTCCACTGTATCTTCTTGTTTAAGGCAGAAGTTATAATAATGCCTGCTGCATCCCTTGTCAGTTTTGACAGTGAGATCAGTGTTAATTATGAGTATAATTTTGTTAATATCTTAATTATTTTTATTCTTATTTATTTCTCCTTATTGTTTTTATTTTTGTTTTCGTCCTTTAACACCGCCCACCCCTCACCCCTCACCCCTCACCCCTGACACACTTGAAACAGAATATTAAAACTTTATCCTTTCAGATGCTTTTTGCATTCTATCTGCAATGTTTGTGTTTTTAAAATTCAAAGTCAGAAACATTGGCAGAAGAATTTGTCACTCAAAAATATCGAAGCCAATGAAAGGAAGACAAATCTGGTTTTGACCTGATAAAAGATTCATGCTGTTTTTCTTTGTCTCATTTCAATTATGTGCCTTTTCCCATCTACCATTGAGATGAATCCCCTCAAATTCCTTCACCTTTCTTTCTCCATTGTTCTTTTTTTTTACTTTTTTACTTTCTTTCTCTCTGCACGCTCTTTTCCCACTCCCTTTTTTCACTCTTCATCTCTTTCTTTCTTTCTCTTTCTCAGACTTTTACTTACCTTGCCCTCTCTCCATTTATTTGATTTTTCTTCTTGATCCTTTGACCTGCTCTTCACCTGGTCCTGGTGTCATGGAAACAAGTGTTGCTGAGGTCAGAATCTCTTGGCAGACATTTAAGAACAACTTCTCCAAATTTGATGATAAAAAAAAGTTTGGAATATCTTTTTACTTATGGCCCAAATATTTTCCTAATTTAGAGAAACAGATTTGTTGAAATGCTGCTTGAGGATTTTTAGGCTGGTTTGGTTTGTTTTGTTTTACAGCATATCAACCACAATGGGTTATTTAATGCTGACAATTTTTATTGCTGGCAATATTTTTTTTCCTTCAAAAATATATAGCTGGTAATTTTTTTTCAAATATTTTTTGATAACAGCTCTAAAACATTTTTTTGGCTGACATTTCAAATTTAAAAGCAAAAACTTTTGAAATTTTGAAGGAGTTTTCTTTTTACAACTGTTAATGATCTGCCATATTGTTTTTGTTGAGTGATGGCTGGTGGCATGTTGAGAGAATTTTTTTCCTGTACTATTTTCTCAGCCACCAAGAATATTGAATATTTGCTACAATTTTTAAAATAATAGCTTAATGCCATACTAACTTAAAGTTTGTCAATAATATTGAAATTATTTTAAATAGATTTATGCAATAAATAGTATTCTTATTTGGTATTCTATTAAAATAAATCAAAATGTAAAAAACGTGATTTATTTTCTTAAATACTGTAATTTCTAAATTATAAAAACTGAAATTTTGGCCATTAAATGACCTAGTTAGTATCCCTTGTATAGGTTGCAGGTGTGCTTGTAAAGGAACGCATGCAGTCTACGGTATATATGTCTTGTATGTAATATCAACAAATGATAAAATTTAGAAAATGACCTGATAACACGCACAAATATATCCACACACACAGAGTATATTTTTCATGATGTTTAAAGAGAATAAGTTTGACTTTCTGAATGTGAGCACAAGAAATTCAGTTATTAAGAAAATGCAATGGCAGGGAGCTATTTTTTCTTGTTAATCTTTTTAAAATTCCACATTACAGGAAAAGTGGTTGAAAAAAATGTTTTAGAAATTCAGAGTAAAAAAGATTAAGAAAAGAAAAGATTCATTCTTGTAAATAAATTCTGAAATATTTTGGAAAAAAAAAAAAGAGGAGTTTTTCATCAGTTCAAATCAGATGAATAAAATCTGCAGAAATAAAAAATAAAAAAATACATTTCAGATTTGTATAGAAACAAAAGATTATGAATATTCCTGATAGACTTGAAAAAAATAAAAAAATTCATGAAATAAACAGAACAAAATCTTTTACGCATCAATTATTAATTTTTTTTTGATTTCAAAGAAAAAAATTAAAAGGAAAATGTGGAAATCCAATAAAATTAACATAGATAAAGTATTTCTTTGAAGAAGAAAACAATTACTAAGTGTTAAAATTACCTAAATTGATATAAATTCCATGGTACGAAATATTTATAAAATCAAAATCCATGGCTACATTTTCAGACTTTTTAAATAAAAAAAAAATAATTATAAAAATTGAAAAATAATTTACTTCCTTCCTTGGGCAAATTATAAAATTTTTGAAAGTTTAAAATGTGTGCATGCAGAATATTAGAACAGGCAAAACAATGAGGGGCTTCAGTGTAAGATGATATATATTTATTGAACATCATTCGAGTGTTTGGAATTGCAATCTCTTTACAAAAAGAGCAAAAGATCTGGCTATTTTCATCATTGACAAAATGGTACAGAAAGATGAGAAGCGAAAAGTAAACTGGAATTCTTTAAGTTACAAGAATGTAAAAGGATAATGATTAATTTTGAGCAAAAATCTTTTCTTGTTCTTCTGTTGTCTTGTTTACAATGTTATCTGCTGACAGGAAACAACTGCTGAGAAAGTTTACTTTTCTTCCACACTTCTCATCTTGCCTAATCTCTACAATTCTTTCTCTGTCAAAATATCATTTTCATCTGTTTGTCAACTTTTTTTTTTCTGTTTGTCAACTATTCTTTTCAATTTTATCTTTTTCTTTTTATTCATCAAATATTTTACCGTTTTATTTTTCTGCTGTCTTTCTATTCAACCACTGTTTTCTTCTCCCAGGTTGTTCTCTGTCAAGTTTAACTCATCAAACATTTTCTCTATTTCTTTCGAATATCTTTATCAAAATGTTTTCCTTTTCATTCTTAATCACTTTAAGTTTGAAATCTTTACAGGAATTTCTTATTTTTATTGTTTTTCGTCTTTAAAATTTACCAATTTTTCCTTGATAACCATTTCTTTTGACTTATTTGTTCACTAATATCTTTTAACAGTTCCTCAGTCCAGTTACCTTCTTCCTTTTCTGAAAAACGAACAACTTGTATGAAAAAGAAAAAAAAGACATAACTAAAAAGGGAGACTTTGGCAAAGTTAACTGTTGAACTTGTAGAGTTAGTGTCAGCTGATCTTCCTTTAGACAGTCTATTGGCAAAGGTGAAAAAGGTTTTAGTCTGAAAACAATGGCTGAATCAACTCATCAAACCCTTACAGAACAGACACAATGGGAGGGGGCAGCTGGGTGGTGTAGTTGAGAGATAATGGTTGCAAATAATGAAAAAAGCCTCATTCTCCCCATTCGCCAACTGTTTTCAACTTATTCCCTACCCAAACAATGGACCTCGACCCTTGGACAACTGGAGAAAGAACACAATATTTGCCAACATTTCTGGACACTTACAAATTAGCTTGTTCTTTCACGTCCTGTCCAATGTAACACCACTTTAAAAAAAAAGAAGAAAAGGATATGAAGAAAGATTCAACACAGAGCTCAATTATGGAAAGTTGATTATTTTAACTGTGTTCCTCATCTTAAAAGAATGTTCATTTCCTTTCGACCCCCCTCCGGCTCCCAAGGCTTTAATCAACAACATTGCATTTTTCATCGTCTGACCTCTTCTGCTACAGTTACATTGCTTTTGATACTTGGCCAAGGTAATCAAGTCATGATGTAGATATTCATTTTCAGACAAGGAACCAGCAGTAAAATGAAGCCTGGATCTGAATCTTCATCATTGGTTCCAAAAATGTTTTCTCTGCAGGATGATGATATACATAAAGTTGGAGTTCATATTTTTGTCAGTAAATTGTCGATCTTCTTCTACCAATGCAATAGAATCCATTTATAGATGAAAATAAATTTCATAAAAAAAAAAAAAATATTAGAATCATACAAGCTACTGATATAAATATAATTTAACATATATAGAAGTGTACAGAATTTTTGTCCATAAGGAGCTTGTATTTTACTAAAGAAATAATTTTTTAATCAGATTTAATAAAGTCAGTATGTATCAATAGCAACTGTGTGTTTCATTATTTTCTCAATCATCACTTATCATCTTGACAAAAGTCCTGATATGTGATGATTGAGTAAATTACAAAACACAGAGCTGACATCAATACATATTGGACCTGATTCAATAATATATATAAATTACATATAAAAGAAATTTAAAGATACCCTATATGAATAGCTATTTCACCCTGCAAGAATTAACCTTGCAAGGTTAATTACCTATATATATATATATATATATATATATATATATATGATAAAGAACAAATAAGAAACATTTATCAATCTAACATGATTCACTTTTATTAAAGTTTTATCAGAGAATGAGATATGGAGAAAAAGTAAAAAGAAATTCTGGTTTATTTTTACTTTTTTGTGTTATTTTTGCTTCATTTTTTAATCATGTTTAACATGCATTAGAGTTATTGAATGTTTGTATAATTTATGTCATTCTAAATTCAAGGATAGATGATGCATCTATCGTATTTTTTTTAAATTATCTGATTTCAAGCCTAACTATAAAACCATATTGTTTTATATATATAAGTCTATAATAATTCTAGTTTGTCTATGTGGAATTTTTGATGATATTGTATATTTGTAAGTATGTGTTTGTATATTACACCTTGTGTTAGTTTTTCATATGTTAATTTGGGAACATTTTTTCTTATATACCATTTGTTTTAGAAAAACATACATTAGATTCATTAAAGGTTTTTCTTTCTCTCAATACCTCATTCTCTGATGAAGCTTTAATAAAAGTGAAACCTACTAGACTGATAAACATTTCCTATTTGTTCTTTATCTTATTATTCTGTCAGATTCTGATTCATATTTGATCTCGGTTTGATCCCAATTTCAAAGAAATATATAAGCAGTTAATGAACATTTAATCCAAAAATCATTTTTTATTACTCTGAACATTATTTTTAGTGTGTATTCTTGTCTGAGTTGGCATCCCTGTTATTTTAAGCTGTAAAATTAATGTGTTACCCCCAGTCTCAAGACGGGAGAGTTCTACAAAAGGACATTATCCTTCCTAACATGAAATAAACCTGTATTACTATTTTTGTCAGGGAAACCACTTCCATAGATGAAATGTGCTTGACCAATTAGGTCACAGGAAACTATAATGATAAAGGAAGGCTCAGTTACATATATATATATATATATATATATATATATAATATAATATATATATTTAAGATATATAATATATATATATAGCAGTAATAATATATAAGTTCCAAAATTTGCTTGAAAATGAAACAGAACTAGTCCTTTTAATTTAATTATATAATTGAATTTGAAGTTGTTAGTTTCTGTTTTTGAAACATGGTAATTCCTGTGTAGCAATGGAAACATATTTTTAGATCAGTTAATTTATAATATTTATGCTCTGTAAATTTACACTGAGCACTGTTTTGTAAAAATAAAAAAATAAAAAATAAATAAAAATATCAATAAGAACACCGAATTATATATCATACTGTTCTTTCTTTTTTTTACTATAATATATACATATATATATATATATATATATATATATATATATATATATACATATATATATATATATATATATTTATATATATATATATATATATATATATATATATAGTGTTTTAAGGTATGCTACATTTATGGCTAAAAGTGGTCATTATCAGGATAGAGTGTCTTTAAATATGAAATTGAACACCGAGGTCAGCACCTAGTGGAGACAGTCCGTTTCAAACATGAAAGCAATCATCAGGTCTGAAGATTGGATTCTAACATGAAACAGATTGTCTCTACTAGGTGCTGTCATCAGGGTCCACTTTATATATATATATTTATAATAGCTGGACACTCATATTCAAGGATATCCATCTACTAGAGTGGCTAGCCAATCTCTATTGCAGACACTCGTCCAGGCACATTTGTGTTTGCTAAACACCCACAGAGCGCACCTGTGGTTTATGCTGCAACTATACTGAGCAGACCTTAGTTACAGTTTCTGGGAGTGAGCGTGTTATCTAGCGTGATCAACAATTTGAACATGGCCAGCATGCTCAAGCCCTCAACCATGATGACTTGAGGCTTTGTGCTAGCACAGCTATTGACGGCCCTCAAGAGTTCCATCTACCCAATTTCACTCACAAGGCTTGGGTCAACCTGTGGTATGGTTTTCAAGAACTTTCCAAAGGTGCCACCTGCTGGGATCGACCTCGATTCATTCTGATAACATCAGGAAGTCGCCTGACAAAACCCGGGTCCCATGGTCAGAAAGCAAATGTTCTAACAACTCGACCATGCACCCATACATACATACATACATACATACATATATATATATATATATATATATATAAATATATATATACACACACACACACACACACACATGCATATATCATCATTAAATTTAATTGTCAAGTAATGAAAAAAATACCTGATACATTATAATCCTATAATGTTTTATGACATTATTAAGTCAGCCAGACTGATCGGTCCACCAAACTATATTGCTCAGATCCTTCTGTTGTATGTATTTATTTTGGACGCAATCAAAGCATGTTCATATTTATTCATCAAACCTGTCCGCTTCTGACCTTGTTCCTCGGTTATTGAGATTATGAATAAACTGGCCTTAGTCAAGCCTCTTCACTTCAAAAGGTACAGCAAGTTAAATGATCTTAGGTTCAGTTTCAGACTCCAACAAAAGAATTTATTGGCTTTACTGAAAGTGATTTAGCCATTGATATCTTTGCTGAATTTGAAAGTCCCAGCTGTGCAGATTGCACATTTTCTCGTACCTCTTCTTCAATTGATTCATTTGCTGAAACTGCATCAGCAGCCGCACAAACTAATACAGAATTTCTGTGGCACATTACAAAATGTATTGTTTTTATCTTTTCTAAAATGAAATAAATTCTACGTCCTATGATGAGATTATGATTACACATATGAAGCATGATATTGGCACAAATTAATATTGACAAATTTTGAGAAGGTGACGAAAAAGCATTTCTAGGTTCGAGAATTATATTACAAATGAGGAAGAGCTAAAACTACTTATGTTGTGATTGTTTCCAAGGGATGATTGTTGATAGAGCATCACCGACAACCCTTATCAGTAAACTTTGTTGATTATAATAGGCATGTATTTGGATATATATATATAAAGTGATGACATGTGCAAACACAATTTTTTGTGGGAAATTATAAAATTTGTGGCTATTCCTGCAGTCTTCATCAGTGATTAAATTTCCAAAAATCTTTATTATGTAAAGTAAATAAAAAAAGCAAGAACAAGATCTTTTGTTTTCTTAATTCCTGGTCTTTTATTTTTCTCTAAAACTCAGTAACCCATTGCGTCTTAGTGGCTTTATTGCCAAATATATAATTAATTAACAAATTGGAAACTTTAGAAAGCCATGGTAATATTTTATCTCGCGAGACTGATAAAATTTGATTTCGCTTCATCAGACCTTGCATTCTCATGAAATAAAATATTACCATGGCTTTCTGAAGTCTCCAATTTGTTAATTAATTATTATATTGAGCTCTTGGGATGTATATCCTCCCTGGAATGATCCATATGGATTACCAGTTAACTTCATTATATATATTCATATATATATATATATATATATATATATATATATATGTATGTATGTATGTATGTATGTAAATTAGCTGTAAATTCAAAGCAAGGATGAATGATAGACTTATAAATATATAAAATTCTGGTGAGAAAAATTGTCTAACAAGACACATTGAACCAACTTTCGTAGCAGCTGTCTTTGCAATTGATTCAATATAATCTTTCCACTTCATGTCAGTAGGAAACATTAGTGTGAGCA
The DNA here is from genome assembly GCA_964036315.1 of Acanthosepion esculentum. Classification (NCBI taxonomy): domain Eukaryota; kingdom Metazoa; phylum Mollusca; class Cephalopoda; order Sepiida; family Sepiidae; genus Acanthosepion; species Acanthosepion esculentum. The sequence continues at coordinate 1,198,180 of OZ038490.1, read as the reverse complement.
CAATGAGTCACTCTCTTGAAGGTTAGCATCAGCCATGTTGATGGAAGGCAAAATGGGTTCTTCCAGATTATTAAAATAGAGCAGTTTCATTTTGGAGGTGTTAAAATTAACACGCCATTACTTGCCCCAGTTAACAACTGATTGTTGGTCAATTTTGATATTATCTGCCAGTGTGACCTTATTGAACTGATCATACTTACTATTACTATATATATATATATATATATATATATATATATATATATATATATATTTGACACTCTTTAAAATTATTAGTAATTGCAACAACAACAAAGTAATTCAAGGTATTTAAACTGGACTTTATTTGACTGACTTTAACTTTCAGCAACAAATTTTAAAATTATATCAGCCTTCCAATTAGCCTGACAATAAGTTTATTCATTTTTCACTACCATTATTTTTTATTCCTTTGTTTTATTATCCTTCATTTGTCTAATTGACATAAAAATGTCTAATTAAAACAAAAATGATATATTATGCTTATTCTCAAAAAATTGAGATTCAATGAAATTGAGAGGGGTGTACCAGGAGGTTTAAGACCAGAATGTTATGTTTGAATTTATCATTTAAATTGTCCTCTTATGTATTTAACTCTAAAGTGGCTTTTGATCTGATATAAGGCATTGTTATTAAAAATGGCAGAAGTTACATGTATTGCAAGATTTATTCATTTTGAAAAAGCATTTGTGTTCATTTTAAGAATATTTTTATAATACTAATGTTTATCCAATGCAAAGCCCAAGTGTCACTCAAGGTAGAGGGGTTACTGTGTGGTGTTGTATGAGCACTAGTAAAGGAGAGAAGTGCAGTTCATGAATTCATGTAGGAAAGACAATGGTTAATGCTAGTCTTGAAGAGGTCAAGATTGTAGTAATCAGGAAAGCATCCTCTCGGGTGTCTGTTCCACATTGCAGCAGTCATTGGGAGGAATCTGTCCAAGCAGAACTTCCTCCTTACTAATGGAATATGAAGGGAATGAGTATGATTCGTCAGTGTGTGTGTGGTATGGCAGATCACAGCTGAAAAAGTCAGGGCTGGTGGAACCAAGGGATGTATCTTCGCAGAACACTTGCCATGGAAATAGCAATAGAGTATTGAGAGGCTTGTGGGAAAGGTGTTGTAGAGTGGGGAATTATTCATCACTCACAAGGCAGCAGAGACACTTTTGAACTCTATCAAGACAAACATGTCCGGCCTAGATATGGCAATAATATTCTATGTTTGGCTTGATCTGCCCCTTGTAAACATTATAACCGGAGGAAGTTAGATACTTATTGGAGGAGTACAATGAACAAACCATTTTTACAGTATCTTTTGATCATATATGCATTCAACTTGAGGTTTGGTGTCAGCATCCAAGGCAAGGAGCTACTCTGAGAGGAGATCCATCCATCCATGATGACAGGTGAAAGTTTGGGGTCTGCTTTGTGATGCTGGAATATTACAAGTTTGGTTTTGGATGTATTGAATTTTACAAGGCAGTCATTCCCTGATTGGGCTACCAGGGCTGGCTGAAAGGAGAGATCACCTACCAGTTACAGGTCATCCAGAGTTTTGGAAGTGCATCTATAAAATATTGTATCATCCGTATAGATAGTCACCAAAGATTGGCATATGTTCTTACATCGATCATTAATATAGAGTAGAAAGATGTTAAGACTGAAGAGAGAATCCAGAGGAATGTAGCCATTGTTCACATAGATTTCTAATGACTGGTTGTTAACAACAACTGTTACGAAAAACTTAATAATTGAGAAAGTCCTTCCAGACATTCCATAGCAGGTAAGTTTATGTTGTAGCCTCGCAATGCAATACCTTGTCAAAGGCTTTTGATATATCTTGAGCACTTGTTCTCAGGATGAATTTATTGCCTATAGTCTTGCTGATTCTGTGAGTGATGACAGTTCAGACATCAGTTGTGGATCTAGCAGGGTGAACTTCATACTGATTATCACTCAGGAGATTGTTCATGTTGAGATATTCTTGCTGATTATACATCCAATAAGTTTGCTGATGACACTAAGAACATTAATGGGTTCATCTTGTGACAGGGATGAGCACTCACCTGCATTCTTAAAAACAGGGTGCACAGTTGATACCGCCAATAATCTTAGGGCACATCTTTCTTTCAGCCAGTAATTAAACGGTTTTACCAATATTGAAGATAACTCTGAGCTGAGATTCTTAAAAATAACGCCAGGGATTTTAGCTGGACTGGTGGCCTTCTTAGAGTAAAGGCTTTTAATAAGTTTGGTAAATTCCCATGCTGAAATATTACAAAGTTTCTACTCTGTTAAAGTCAGGTAAGGGGTGGTTCTTGTCATCTGACATAGAGTTAGAGGGAAAGATCATTGAAAAGGCCCTTGTATCGTCATATAGGAATGCAATGACTTCAGGTCCATTTATAATCTGGCACCAACACTTTGCCACTATTTAGAATTTTATTTTCATTATTCCAGAACTCAGAGGAAACAAATTTTTTATTTTCAACCTTGGTTTAGACTGACTGTGCACAGCTGTTCTTTGCATTTTCTAGAACTTGCTTGCAATGATTGTGGGCAGGACAGAATGTCACAAGAGTCCGACTATGCTGTAGAAGAAATGGTAGTGGTGGTTATGATGGGCTATAACTACAGCACATTCTGGTGTAAACCAAGGCTGGCTATTTGGCTTCTGTTGATATTTTCCTTGGCTTAAAACTATCTATGCTTGAGAGGAATCCATTCAGAGATGAGGGAGGCATTTCTAGAAGCCCTATTTTGAAAGAAAGCTCAAAGGGTAGGTTTGGCAATGTGACAGGCCACATTAAGATATATATAAATTTTTTAAAAAATGAAAGATTTTTTTTATTAACAAAAATAAATGAACAAATTATTTTTCTGCAGAAGCTCAATTTTTGTTTATTTGCTTTTATAAAATCATGTTTCAGTGGTTCTGATTTATTTTAACGAGTAAGTTTGACAACACCGACATTTTCTCAAGAACTTTTTCATATATTTTCATGTGATATATATGTATTTAAAATTAAGTAAATTGATGGAAATAAATATCTGTATATTCTCCAGAGTTTTCTTTGTTTCCTGTTTGAAAAGTTAATTGAGTTTTTTTTTTCTTTTTTACAATGAGGTTCACCCTGCACAAGGCCCAGGGGCCAATCAAGGTAGAGGGTTACAGTAAGAGGTAGTTTATGCAGATGGGAGGAGAAGATAACAGTTAACCTTAGACTTGAACAGGTTAAGATTGTAGTGATTGGGGAAACATCCTCTTAGGAGTCGGTTCCACAGATCAGTGGTTCGGTGGAAGAAGCTGTTTGTGTTCAACTTACTTCTCACCGATGGGATATGGTGGGAATGAGGGTGGTTTTCTACAATGTGAGTGGCATAGTGAGTCCTGATTGTGAAGATTAGAAGTGACAGAATGAAGAATAGCAGTAAGAGGCTTGCCATATTCCACCTGTCTTTTAATTGATCTTTAGGTTTACTCATTCTGTTTCCCCGAAAATTGTGCTTTTTTTCTTCCTTTGAATTTTATTCTTTGGGTGATTTCTATTCAATCATTTTATTAAATTGTAAAATTGATCTTCAATGAAAATTTTATCAAAATTAAATGCTTAGAAATAGAAAAGAATAATTCGCCCTCAATTATATTTTATCAAAATTCTTTCTCTTTCAGTATTTATTTTTATTCTCTTTTTTATTTTCTTCATCTTTGTTTTCATTTCTCATTGATTTCAAATGTTTCAACTTGTATTTAAGCATTTTTTTTTTCTCTTTTCAGGTAAGTAACATCTATTCATATATATTTTATACAGGTAAGTATATTTTCTCACATTACATTTTTTTAATTTCTTTCATGCCTTTCTTATCTTCTTCTTCCCCCTCATTTGTTCTTTGTGTCTTTTTTCACTTTTTATTCAATCTTTTTTTCTCCTAGAATTTTTACTTTTTCTCCTTTTTCTTCTGTATCAATTTCATTTCCCACTTTCTACTTTATTCCATAGTTTTCTCTCTCTCTCTCTCTTTTAATCTTTTTCTTTTCCTTCTACCTTCCACTCTTCACTTTTTGTATCAGTTCTTCAACACCTATTTTTACTTAGATTTGCCATAAGCCACGACTCTTTTCATCAATTCTGGTTACTGACAAGAATCATTGTTCAGACAACAAACCTGACCTGAAACAAAAAACAAACAAATCCTGGAGAGATGAAAACAATTTCTACTCAATACCCAAATGTTATTATGAAAAAGGACTGTCATGGAAGAAAAAAAAGAAACAAAACAAAACCCAAAGCAAAATATTTTCTTTTTCTTCTTAGCCATGAATGTGCTTTGATATTTTTTTTAATTTTGTCTTTTTGTTGATGTTCATTTGTGGAACAAATTTCCTCATGGCTGGGTTTCACATTTCAAAAAAAAAAATCAACAGAAAGAAGATTGCTGGTTCTTTGAAGGAACAAAATGCTGAATTCTTAATTTGCTTTCCTTCAGGACAAGTTCCTCATCATTAGAATATCAACATGTATCCACAAGCATACATATATATATATATATATATACATATATATAAATATTGTGTGTGTGAGTGTTTGTGTGTGTGTATGTATATATATATATATATATATATATATATATATATATATTGTGTGTGAGTGTTTGTGTGTGTATATATATATTGTTTGTGAGTGTGTATGCATATATATATTGTGTGTGAGTGTGTGTGTGTATATATATTGTGTGTGAGTGTTTGTGTGTGTATATATATATATATTGTGTGTGAGTGTGTGTGTGTGTATATATATATATATAGTGAGTGTGTTTATATGCAGGTGCAAATAAGCTGATTACATTTAAGCACTTACAGAAATCTATCTCTCCCTCTCTAGATATATGTATAGGTCAACATAAAAATAAACATAGCATATTTATGCATATAATGTGCACATATACATTTATATATCAATCAATGTTCATATATATATATATATATATATATATATATATATGTGTGTGTGTGTGTTTAGGCAGCAATCTTTCTTTCATGCACATTTCATGGAAAACAACAGACAAGGTCCTTTTATTTAGTTTTTTATACAATTTCTCATGTGATCAAATAATTATTTTCTTTTCTTATCTATTGAAATGTATTTTTTTACAATGGTCAGGCATATCCTAACAATTGTAAATATATACAAATATACTAATTTACATATTTATATCTATGAATATATAATACATGAATACAGAGAGATTTGCAGCCTGCACATACACACACACACACATATATATATATATACATATATAATAGGCAGCATATATTTACATTACAAAGAGTCAATCATACCTTGCTGATTAATTCAAAGTATGATTGACTCTTTGTAATATACATATATATATATATTAGTGAACACTGAGGTCAATACTGATTGGCAACAGTCTGTTTCATGCTTGAATACAATCTTCAGTCTATGTATGTTGTGTTTTGGCTCAACTATTTATATTTCCTGATCAGTGGAGCATTATGAGGAGAGCAAGGTCAAGTATTTTTGGCCTAACTGTTATTGCATAGGTGGTAACAGTTCTTTTTCAAATGATTCTAAAGTTTTAACCCATTATTTATTATTGATTCCTTTGACTATTTTCTATTTATTCATCATTTGTAGTTTTACTTAGTAAATTTACTTAGTTGTGTTTATGTGGATATTTGTAGTTTGTTACTTTGTTTATTGTTTACTTAATTTGTTTATTTTATTATTTGCTGGGGGATTTGTTATCATGTTGTTTAATTTAAAGTATTCGTTTTGTCTAAAGTATGTTCCATTATCTGTTGTATATAGAGTATATATTTGCATTTTTCTTGGTGTTGTTTTAAAAGGTATTTGTTCCTAGTTTTTTAGGTTTTTATTAACATAATAAAAATTTGTTTTCATATTTGCATTGTGATAATTTCTAATTGTTTATTTAGTAATTTATGTTTTGGTTTGGGAAGGTAATTATAGTTATTTTGTTTTGGGATTTATTACTTTAGGCTGATGCTGTTTTTCTTATTTTCCATATTATTTCTCGTGTAATTTAGATTTTTATTTCCCATATATATTTAGAAAAGATTGTGCTGTTTGCATATTTACTATTGATAAAGGATGTTTTGTGGGCATAGTTTCTGTTTCCAGGATCATTCATTTACACTTTAAATACTTTTGTTTTTGCTATTTGTAAATTTTACAGTGGCTTGGTATATTGTCTTACAAGCAGTTTCCAATTAAGGGACATTTCTGTTCTGCTCTGCAGTTACAGGAGGGTTTGGTTTGTGCAGATGATTTGTTGGTTATTTTTCTGTTATGCTTTTTTATTATTTGTGTCAACTGTAGCCAATTTTTAGTGGGTTTCTGTTGACTATGTTGTGGGGAGTGCTTTGCATTTGTTGATATTTTACAGGGCTTTTATTTTTAGTTTTTGATTTTTAAAATCCAAAGACGGATATGCAATGTGATAGGTCCTGACCTGGCATCTCAACTACAGTCACTTTCTCACAGACGTCATGTGGCTTTCTTCTGTCTTTTCTACAAATATTTTCATGGCAACTGCTCTGACAAGCTACTTTAATTGATACCCCAACAGCACAAATTTAAGCATGCTGCTAAGTTGGCATCTCAGTCCCACCCTTTCAATGTCAAAACAAATATAACAACCTCTTCTAATCCAACAGCTTCTTCACTTGCATTTGCCCACAGTGGAACTCCCTTCCTATCACTTGCTTCCCTGGTAGCTATAATCTTCAAAAATTTAAATGTAATGTCAATCAACATCTTCTGTTGCCTTGATCTTGATACACATCCTTCTCTTTATCCTTTCCTCAAATACCCCTCTTTACTCTTACTTTTGCTCTCTGTAACCTCTTGTGGGCTAGTGGCACTTTCACCTTACTTGGGGTGAAATGCTTAAAAAAAAAAGAAAAAAAGTAACATAGTAAACATTTGTTTTCATGCATTTTGAGGTCCGTTCTCATCTCTTATTTAATAATTTGTGTTGGTTTGGGAAATTGATTATAGCTATTTTCTTCTCCAGACAGAGTTTACAGTTTTTTTATGTTTATATATGTTCTGTCTTTGATAGTGAGCACTTTCATCCATAAATATAGCATACCTTAAAGCTATATTTTTATCACACACACAGATGGATATATATATATATATATATATATATATATATTTAAATATATTTGCAATGGTACAGAAGCATATTAAGGCATAAAAAACAAATTTTTTATTAAAGGCCATGTTAGATTTAAAATAAAAACATCAGTCAACTGGTTTCGTCCCCTCTCATCAGAACTGTTAACAGGGAATAGAAATTATAAAGAACAAAATGTCTGTAATGGATGACATGAATAAATGGGCAGGGAAGAAAAAAAAAAAAGTGTATATATATAATAAAAGTAATACCACCGAAGATGTTAGAGACACAGCACAGCAAGCCCAAGCAAACAGTTCCTTTGTTTACAAAGAGATGGTCGCCTGGACCTGATGTATAGCGTCTCCAACACCCTGAGATGGAATACTGAGTGTGCTCTGGCCAAAACAGAAAACAAGGTCACACTGAAATCCAACGCACAAGTAGGATTATTTATGAAATGATCCGCAATTGACGACCCATACGTATTCCGAATGGAATTGGCCAACGAAAATCTTTCATTCAATATTTTCGCAGGCACGTGCTGTTTAATTCTAGCGTCCAAATGCTGTGTCGTTCTACCTATGTAGTCGCATCCACAACTACATTTAAAATAATAAATAACAGAATTAATATGAGGGGGGGTAGAACATCTTTACACACAGATGAAAGGACAGACCTGGTTTGAAAAACAACACAGACATTCGCTGCAAAATAAAATAAAAATATATATATATATATATATATATATATATATATAGATATATGCATGGCGAAATAATGGATAGCATCTCAGATTGAGGAATCAGAAAGTTGCGTGCTAATAAACTTGGGAAAGGTATGTATCCTTCTCTTCTCCTCCAGCTACAGGTAAATAGCAGGGCAGACTGGGTCCTATAGATTTAGGTCGTGAACAGTCTAGGAGAAGGACAACTCTGAGTTCCAAACCTGTGGAGGGTCATTTGGGGACCTTGTGGCAGACTGTGCACCAGTTCTCAAACCTTTATACGTTGAAAATGATAGCTTTCATTTACTCTAGTATTCGTCCCACACTCTCATACATACACTCTCACTAAATTTTTATTTTTTATTATATTGTTTTTTCTGTTTTCTTTTTGAATTTGTAGGTCTGATGAATTGGATCGTATTTACGATTCCAATGGAATAAATTATGACCATGGAATATTAGTGTTTAAACCTTTTTATTATATCCTTACTCTGTCCTGGACATTGAGTTCTACCTGGATTCTATCCTCTTGGAATTATTTTATATTTGCATATGTATGTGTATATTTACCACTAATATTATATATATATATATATATATGCTCTGTAGATTTGCATTGAGCACTGTTTTGTAGAAAATAAAATATTAATAAAACCGGATTATATATCTTACTGTTCTTTTTCTTTATTATAATATATATATATATATATATATATATATTTATATGTTTGTATAGAAATATAGTTGTAAGGTATGCTACGGCGGAGTAATGGATAGTGGCTCAGATTGAGGAATCGGAGAGCTGAGTTCGAATTCCAGTTACATTCACTTGTGTGCTAATACCCTTGGGAAAGACATGAATCCTCTTCTCCTCCCCCCAGCTGTGGGTAAATAGTAGGACAGACCAGGTTCTATAGCCTTGAATGGCAACTGGCCTATGGCAAAAAGAAATGGCAACCAACTGTAGGAAAAAACCTGACTCATCTGTCATGTATTGAAAGACACATGATCACCTATGCATGTATCACGCATGGCACATAACTGAATGATGATATTTATGGAATAAAGTGCTCAATATCAGAGATAGAGCATATGTAAATATAAAAGTGAACATTGAAGTCAAAACTCAGAGGTGACAGACTGATTCATGCTAGATGCAATCGTCAGGCTTGATGATTGCGTTTAGTATAAACAGCCTGTTCAAAAAATCAAAAGTGCAGAGCTATTTAATATTTAAAACAATCTAACAATGACCCTTTATGTTGAAGTCAAAACTCAGAGGTGACAGACTGATTCATGCTAGATGCAATCGTCAGGCCTGATGATTGCGTTTAGTATAAACAGCCTGTTCAAAAAAATCAAAAGTGCAGAGCTATTTAATATTTAAAACAATCTAACAATGACCCTTTATGTTACCCTGGTTTCGCACCAATAAATTTTTGGTGGAAACTGTGATAGCTGAAGTAGGTTGTGTTTATTATTTTAAATATTATATATATATATATATATATATATATATATATATATATATATGTAACGTAAATCATTCAAACGAAAAACAAATATTGAAGCTAATTATACGGCGAGAATCACTCTCACAAACAATATTTACTAATAAAATATAATCAACTTCGAATCTGTTAATGAATGGTGTGATCCTTGTTCATAAATTCCGGGTTTATCAGGTGTTATTTTTCCTACGAGCCGGGCTTTCAGCCGTACCAAACGGCCATCATCAGGTAGACAATTTAGTGTGTTTTTACTAAGTTCCAAATAGTAATGCGACATCGAAAGGTAGTACGGTCCGAAAGATTACGCACTACAAAATTGACATTAAAAAATATATATATATATATACATACATACTCACACATTATTTCCATTATTCCTGCATACATTTTCTTTTTGCAATCTTGTTAAAAATGGAATGATAATTAATATTTTAATGGTAAATGTTTTCTTTTTATAATAGAAATTTTACAGACTGAAACTTTTTATTGCTTCAGTTGAGTATATTTTTTATTAATAATAGAATTTCCTTTTCCCCAAACCTACCATTGTTAGAATTAACACTTCCAAATAAATTTGCCAATTTCTCTTTTTTTCATTTTCTGCTGATTTTTTCTCTCTGCAAATCATGGCACCAAATTCCTACTCTTTCAATTTATCTACATTGCAAAAACATTTTTATAATCCAATTCTTCTTTGTTCATTTTTATAATAAAGTGTTACAGCATTTTTACTTATCAATTCATGATCTTTTCATGTTGATATTTGATTTTTTAAATTTTATTTTGGCACCTGATTAAGGAAGTCGGAACCAGCTGATTATTTTAATTTATTTTGCAAACGGCACGTTTCTCTTTCAACAATGTTAGCTGAATATCTGATACCATCAGTTTTTGTCACTATAGAAATTTTCTGATGTGTACCTACTTAACACAATACAATCATGGAAAGTAATTGGTGTGTTTCAAAATAAAAACATCTCATGAAAGAATTTATATCCAGGATGCTAGACCGTTATTATTTTTATTACTTATTAAGTATGAGAAAAAATGATATAATGATAACAGAATTTTATTTTAAGATTTAAAATTTTTAAGAAAACGGCTTTATTCAAAATCACCTTTAAAAAAATCTTTCATCAATTTTAATCTGCTCATTTGTCAAGTTTTCATCTTAATGGAAACTTTCAGAAATCAACTTTTGTCAAATAAACTTAATTTTCTTTTAAATTTTCTTTCAAGAAATGAAAACACAAAGTTTCAATTAGATTTATCTAAAATGCCATTACTGACAACAAAAAACTGTGAATCTCCAAATCAAATCATTTTAAATATTTCATAGTTCCCAGTGTTAAATTTTGTTAAAATTTATTTAATTTTCTTGTTTAACTTAGAAGTAAACAACAGTACACATAAAAAGAGCAGCAGTGATTGATAATAATAATAATCGCAATTTTTAGACTTTCTTTCAATTAAATCTTTTTAAAGGTTTTTATTGCATAACATAATCTCAAGTTTTGAGATTACAAATAGAGATTTAAAAAAACTTAGGGCAACTCTAAATTTTAATAAACTCTTTAGAAAAAAAAAACAACATTTGTTTTGATTTTGTTGTTAATCATTTTTAAATATTTATTTTGCCCTGAAGCAAAATAAAATAGGAAAGAATTTTTCCAATTTATAAATGTTAAATTTATTTGAGGATGAAAGATTTTACACCAAGAAAAACTTGTTTAACATTTATGTTTTTGATGAATTTTCAACTAAACTTATCTTTATTATACACGTCCATTTTGGAATGCAAAAGAAAACGTTATTAATACTTGAGGTGGCTTTAAGTAAAATCTAGTTTTAAAAGTATTTGAATTTCTTTTGAAGAACGACTTAGACCATCTATTTTTTTACTTTCACATTTAATTCATAGATGGCAAGAATGAGAAAGATGGTTTCTCTAAGAGTCTTTGTCAACTGAGTTTAGATCGGAAAATCTCGGGTTTCTTATTTAAGCCTAATGAAAATAGGTTTTTCAGTTTAAATTCAGTTTACACAAAGTTATCATATAATAAAAGATCAAGGTCTTTGACCATTTTTTTTTCAGTGGTGTTCACCCTGTACAAGGCCGGAGAGCCACTCAAGCTAGGGTTTTACAGAGTAAGAGGTACAGTTTATGTGGAGAAGATAATGGTTAATCATAGACTTGAAAAGGTTAAGATTGTAGTAATTGGAAAAACATTCTTTTAGGAGTTGGTTCCACAGAGCAGTAGTTCACTGAAAGAATCTGTTCAAGTGAAACTCCTCAATGTAACATGGAAATAATTATGGTGGTTCACTACAATGCTCATAGCATGGCAGGTCCTAGCCATAATGGTGAAAACTAGTGGAACTAAGGAATGTAGTTCATCTGAGCACTTTCCATAGAAGTCGCAACAGAGTAGTGAGAGTATTACAATGTTTCATTTGAGGGAGGGGGTTGTAGTGTAGAAAATAACTTGTCACCCACAAGGATGCAGAGACACTTGTGGACTCTATTGAGACTGGAAAGTGATGATTGGCCAAATATGACAGCGGTACTCCATTTTCGGTCTGGTCTGGCTCATGTAAATGTAGAGGATAGTAGAAGTACTCAGGTATTTACTGGAGCAGTACAGGGAACCAACTAACCTTTAGCAATGGATCATATGTACGAGTTCCACTTGAGGTATGTGTTGAGTTTAAAACCCAATAATTGCTCAAGGCATACGGCTCCCTGAGGGAATGTCCATTCATTGTATCTGGTGATAGTTCAGTATATAATCAGTGATGATGGAATGTTACAAGTTTGATTTTTGAGTTATTGAATGTGACCAGTCAGTTTTTCATCACGTTGAGTTAAAGCTAGGTCAGAGGAGAAATCAGCTGCCAGACTCTGGTCATCTAGCTTTTGGGGTTGTACCTGTTTACCATTGTAGCATCTGCGTACATATTCACAAGACACAGGCCATCAATACAAAATAAACAAACAAAAAAATTATATAGCCACTAAAAATAGCTCTGCAGATTTCATATCGACTTTCTACTATAATGTCTGTCTGTCTGTCTCTCTGACTTCCATAAACTCCCTTGTGGAATATACGGTCACAGACTCACCACACTAGGTGTTGCTGCCATGCTTTCTCTAGCAAATAGGTTTTATAGGGTGAAGTTGCCGACCCCCATGTCCAACCTGTTTTGAATTCAGTTATCCGTCTACATTCCAAACTAAGGCTAGAAAGCCCAGTCTGTCCTGCTATTTAATCCATAACGGGTGGGGAAAAGAGTTGGATACATATCTTTCCCCAAAAGCATTTGTGAGAAAGTGAATGCAACAAACTCTGATTGAAATCGAACTCAGCTTATTGATTTCTCTATCCAAGCTGCTAAATGTTACACACTACCCCCAAACTATAATCAGTCAATCATTATTTGTTTGGGTTGTGTCTTCATTTCAACCTCATTTTTGCTCAATTCCCCAGTTTTTCCCCCCCAGTGAGATGTTAGAACTTGATCAGATCAGAGATGAGCTGCCAACCTCTCATCATTTAATGTTTGTGTTGCCTTTTGAAATTAGCAATAATATTTTATATGCTGTATTTGCCAAATATGTTTATATGACCTCAGGATCCTTGCAATGTTTTAAGCGCACATAAAACATTTTTTATAGAATTTTCTGTTAAATATATTTTATTGAACACACTGACTGAAGCCATCTTTCACAACAACTTTGAGGGTAAATAAATTTCAAATAAACTTAGTTTACATCTTACAAGATATCAAATTAAGAGAAATAATATTAAGAAGATTGTGTTGTTTCAGTCTTCCAATTTGAGACAGTCTCCTCTCCTTGAAAATTAGCCTTCTAAATCTTGGCTTATACTTGATCTTAGTGAAAACACAACTACCTAAATTTTATATATATATATATATATATATATATATATATATATATATATATATATATATATATATAGGCTCCTGAAAAATTTATTTCGGTTGAGCTCTCTGGGGAGGAAGTGTGGGTTTGTAAACAGTAACTATTACGGCTCATAATACAAGACTCTTTGGTAAATTGAATCGAGTTCTCTCTGTCACTGTGTGTTTATCTAAAAATAAATACGCTTAAATTCTCCTTCATCCCTGCCGTGCATCAACGGCTTAGTGGTAGAATCCCCAACTGACACTAATTCAGTTGGGTTTCGATCCTTGCTAGAGGCAAACGGACGTCTAGCCACACTGATGAGCTGTGATACAGTGAAACAGTGTGTCTGTGGATGACAATATATATATATATATATATTAAATTGTGTGTATTTAGGCAGTATTTTTTCATTGATGCATGTTTAATTAAATAATATAGACAGGTTTTCTCTATTTAAGTAAATTCCTTTCATAATGTTTGATAAGTTTAACATTATCATTGAAAAATGAAAGAAAATCACCATATTGATACATGTTTTTTTAATCCTATTTAAGCTTTTGGCTTACATAAGCCATTATGAAAGATGACAATTACATTTCAATATATTAAACAATACACATACAAAATATGCAGACTGAAAATTGAAATTTACTTAAGCAAATTTAACTTAAAAACTGTGTACTTAATTATTAATTTTTCCCACTGCCATCAGAAATATTTGATTTGGCTGTCAAGTGAAGTTCAAACATTGAAAAGTGGATAGTAAAGGTGGAGTTTATTGGTATCAATATGAAAAGTTGAAATCTTGCCTACAAATATTGGGTTCAAATGCAGTTATTGTAAAAGTATAACTATGATTAATAATTTCTTTCCCTTCTCTTTCAACAAAATGTACTTTTTATGTATGCAACTATTATAGTAAATGGAAGTTCTGATTCTGTCATAACTGTTGCCTCACAGATTATACATAAACAGTTTATTTAAAGTAAAAAGAAATTCAAAATTTTTACTTCTTCAAAAACATGGCAAAAAACTGTTTACGGTACAATCTCAGATTTTTTTTCTTTTTCAATTGAAATTCAACAAAATCACTTAACATTACTCTTCATTTAAAATTTGAAATTATAAAAAGTAAAGTTAATATTTGAATATTTTTGATTGGGTGACATGAAATTTGGACAATTTTTTAGCATTCAACAATCTTCTTGAACATAAAGAAAAAAATAGTAAAACGAAGATTCAAATATCAAATCAATAAATGATATTTTCCACTTGATCGCTGTGCAAAACATTAAACTCTCTTAAACAATTTGACCAATTTCATGAAATGAAGCACTTAATTAAAAAGGAAATGAGAATTTTTCTTTGGTTATTTTAAAATCTCTCATGGAGAATTCAAAGTTGCTCTTTGGAACTCCTGAACTGAATTAAACTCCTTGGCATGAAATAAAGCAAGAAAACTAGCAATTTAGCAAGATTGATAAAAAAACTAAAATGACATTTGGTTTTGTGTTAATTGTTTAGGAAAAAAAGGATTTGGAGGTGTGCTGCTATCAGGGTAAAGAGAATTTTTAAAATTTGCCTATTATTTTCTGTACACATTTATGTATCAGTGTTGTATGTAAGGTAGATGTTAACAAACTTGAATATGACCAGTCCCAGAAAGATAGATAATGAACAGACTTAGATTGGTAGATGTGAACAGATTGAGATAATGAACAGATATGTGAAATTTGCATAAGTGTATGCGTGGTATATATATATATATATATATATATATTTTTTTTTTCACCCCAAGCAAGGCTGGAAGCCACTAGCACACAAGGGGTTACAGAAGGTTTGGAGGAAGAGCAGATAGGAGTGGTAAAGGAGAGGATGTGGAGAAAGATAGTGGATTGATCAAGGCAAGGGGGTTACAGAAGATTTGGAGCGAGAGCAGATAGGAATGAAAGGGGAAAGGATGTTGAGAAGGGAAGTGGATAGATCAAGGCAACTGGAGATCTTGATTGATAAAACAAAATCTTTAATATTGCCTTCAAATATTACTCCATCTTAATTTAAAACCTAAACGTTAAGTAAAAAAGATTACCCATCTAAAAATAGTCACAAATTACATTCATGAATTAGATTCAAACTGATAGAGACGTTACCTTAACAATCATTTACAATATAAAAAGATTACTATCAGTAAACTGTTATATTTTAAATAAATTTTTTTAATGTATTTTCTATGAATGTGTTTTTAAATATACTATTTAACTCATATTAAATCCCTAAATTATTTGCAAAAGAGTTAAATATTTAAATTGCTAGCAAACATCAAATTAATTTCTTCGGTGGTTTTAAAAAATTAAATTACAATCAAACATTAAAATCTGTTTTTTTACATAAATTGCTAAAAATTACCACTCCTCCTCTCTCCTCGTAAAGCCTAATTACAGCTTCTTTCTCTTTATTTCCCCCTGCTTTCTTTTTTCTTTTTCTTTTTTTCTCTCTTCTCTCCCTTCCCTTTCAATATATCACTTCCGTTAAGTTAACCGATTAAATAGGTCAATGTCTGGTCCCTCCCCCCAATACTAAGTATGATAGATAGAAATATTAAAATAAACCCTCTCTAAACTCGATCATGTCTATCACACCACTCCTTACTGCCCTCTCTGTTAAATTACATAAACTTAATACTACCCGTCAAAAGAGTAAATGTTCATTTCATTTTTTTTTTCATCTTTTGGAAGTGAAGTCTGATGATCCAGCGTCCTTTAAAAGGGCTATGGTGAAATAAATTATTACATGGAGTCTTAAAGTTAAAGTGGTCTGTTTTTCTTTATATAATATATATATATATATATATATATATATATATATATATATATACATATCTTGAACCAAGAATTTTTAAAAAAACCTGAGATCCTTTTAAATATTCTATTGACTCAGACCAGATGAGTTAATCCAATAAAGAAATCAGAAATTAATAATTTTGATTCAAGAATTTTTTTAAAAAAATGAGATCCTATTAAATATTCTATTGGCTCAGATCAGATGAGTCAATCCAATAAAGAAATCAGAAATTAATAATTTTGATACAAGAATTTTAAAAAAAGCTGAGATCCTTTTAAATATTCCATTGGCTCAGATCAGATGAGTCAATCCAATAAGGAAATCAGAAATTAATAATTTTGATACAAGAATTTTAAAAAAAAGCTGAGATCCTATTAAATATTCTATTGGCTCAGACCGATCAGTTAATCCAATAAAGAAATCAGAAATTAATAATTTTGATACAAGAATTTAAAAGAAACTGAGATCCTATTAAATATTCTATTGGCTCAGATCAGATGAGTCAATCCAATAAAGAAATCAGAAATTAATAATTTTGATACAAGAATTTAAAAGAAAAACTGAGATCCTATTAAATATTCTATTGGCTCAGATCAGATGAGTCAGTCCAATAAAGAAATCAGAAATTAATAATTTTGATACAAGAATTTAAAAAAAAACTGAGATCCTATTAAATATTCTATTGGCTCAGATCAGATGAGTCAATCCAATAAAGAAATCAGAAATTAATAATTTTGATACAAGAATTTAAAAAAAAAACTGAGATCCTATTAAATATTCTATTGGCTCAGATCAGATGAGTCAATCCAATAAAGAAATCAGAAATTAATAATTTTGATACAAGAATTTAAAAAAAAACTGAGATCCTATTAAATATTCTATTGGCTCAGATCAGATGAGTCAATCCAATAAAGAAATCAGAAATTAATAATTTTGATACAAGAATTTTAAAAAAAAACTGAGATCCTATTAAATATTCTATTGGCTCAGATCAGATGAGTCAATCCAATAAAGAAATCAGAAATTAATAATTTTGATACAAGAATTTAAAAAAAACTGAGATCCTATTAAATATTCTATTGGCTCAGATCAGATGAGTCAATCCAATAAAGAAATCAGAAATTAATAATTTTGATACAAGAATTTAAAAAAAAAACTGAGATCCTATTAAATATTCTATTGGCTCAGATCAGATGAGTCAATCCAATAAAGAAATCAGAAATTAATAATTTTGATACAAGAATTTAAAAAAAAAAACTGAGATCCTTTTAAATATTCTATTGGCTCAGATCAGATGAGTCAATCCAATAAAGAAATCAGAAATTAATAATTTTGATACAAGAATTTAAAAAAAAACTGAGATCCTATTAAATATTCTATTGGCTCAGATCAGATGAGTCAATCCAATAAAGAAATCAGAAATTAATAATTTTGATACAAGAATTTTAAAAAAAAACTGAGATCCTATTAAATATTCTATTGGCTCAGATCAGATGAGTCAATCCAATAAAGAAATCAGAAATTAATAATTTTGATACAAGAATTTTAAAAAAAAACTGAGATCCTATTAAATATTCTATTGGCTCAGATCAGATGAGTCAATCCAATAAAGAAATCAGAAATTAATAATTTTGATACAAGAATTTTAAAAAAAAACTGAGATCCTATTAAATATTCTATTGGCTCAGATCAGATGAGTCAATCCAATAAAGAAATCAGAAATTAATAATTTTGATACAAGAATTTTAAAAAAAAACTGAGATCCTATTAAATATTCTATTGGCTCAGATCAGATGAGTCAATCCAATAAAGAAATCAGAAATTAATAATTTTGATACAAGAATTTAAAAAAAAACTGAGATCCTATTAAATATTCTATTGGCTCAGATCAGATGAGTCAATCCAATAAAGAAATCAGAAATTAATAATTTTGATACAAGAATTTTAAAAAAAAACTGAGATCCTATTAAATATTCTATTGGCTCAGATCAGATGAGTCAATCCAATAAAGAAATCAGAAATTAATAATTTTGATACAAGAATTTTAAAAAAAAACTGAGATCCTATTAAATATTCTATTGGCTCAGATCAGATGAGTCAATCCAATAAAGAAATCAGAAATTAATAATTTTGATACAAGAATTTTAAAAAAAAACTGAGATCCTATTAAATATTCTATTGGCTCAGATCAGATGAGTCAATCCAATAAAGAAATCAGAAATTAATAATTTTGATACAAGAATTTAAAAAAAAACTGAGATCCTATTAAATATTCTATTGGCTCAGATCAGATGAGTCAATCCAATAAAGAAATCAGAAATTAATAATTTTGATACAAGAATTTTAAAAAAAAACTGAGATCCTATTAAATATTCTATTGGCTCAGATCAGATGAGTCAATCCAATAAAGAAATCAGAAATTAATAATTTTGATACAAGAATTTAAAAAAAAACTGAGATCCTATTAAATATTCTATTGGCTCAGATCAGATGAGTCAATCCAATAAAGAAATCAGAAATTAATAATTTTGATACAAGAATTTTAAAAAAAAACTGAGATCCTATTAAATATTCTATTGGCTCAGATCAGATGAGTCAATCCAATAAAGAAATCAGAAATTAATAATTTTGATACAAGAATTTAAAAAAAAAACTGAGATACTATTAAATATTCTATTGGCTCAGATCAGATGAGTCAATCCAATAAAGAAATCAGAAATTAATAATTTTGATACAAGAATTTTAAAAAAAAACTGAGATCCTATTAAATATTCTATTGGCTCAGATCAGATGAGTCAATCCAATAAAGAAATCAGAAATTAATAATTTTGATACAAGAATTTAAAAAAAAAACTGAGATCCTTTTAAATATTCTATTGGCTCAGATCAGATGAGCTAATCCAATAAAGAAATCAGAAATTAATAATTCTGCATGCTCTTGTTTCGTTTTAATAAAATGAGAATTGTTAAATACAAAATAAAAAATGCTAGCTTTCAATATTAAAAATATTCTTGTAGCAGTTATGTCCCTTTCTTTTGAAGCAATTTACCCTAAAGTTTTGCAAGATGTGAATGAGGTCACTTAAATGTTCATGTAATAAAATGATTTAATTTGACTCATTTCATCTGGTCATCATGAATTAGAAGAGAAAATGTAACAGAAAAATCATTGGAGAGAGAAATTTTCTTTATTAATGGAGAAATCTGTATTTTTCAAATGGTGATTTCATTGCATTCACTTTCCAAGTCAGTTTTTCTTATTCACACACTTCAATTTTTATTTTAAATTCATATTTACTATATGAATCTGAGTGCAGAAAAATTTAACCTTATCTTTTAGGTTTTTCTTTTTCACCTTAGAAAAAGAAATTAATGTGTCAAACTTGTCTTATTTTACCATCAGCCAGAAAAATAACATTCCCATTGCAGAGACTGGCAGGAAGAATAAATTATTAGCTGGAAGATAAGATGTCCAATTACCTTTCTATTTACACACAGGCATTAAATCATTCTCTTTTCTTCTTCTTTTTCCCTTGTTCACCCACTGTTCAGAAAATGGCTGGTAAAACAAAAAAATTGGACAAGTTCAACACATATTTTATGTTTCAAATGATTTACCTTTCTTCATCTTCACATTGTTTCTTTTTTTAAGTTCTTTTCAAAGTTCAGGAATTATCTTTTTCTTTATTTGAATATTTTGTTTTTACTATTGCTTTCTCCAGCCTTCTTCAGGTGTTTATTACATCCCATAATTTTTTAAGAGAATGCTTTGTCAACATTTTTTCAAAACAAATGTCTGCAGTTTTAAAAGACTTGCTTAAAAACTTCAAGTGCCAGCATGGTATCTTAGTTTGGAGAATTAATTTTGTGACAAATGATCATTCATTACCAAGATTCACATGATTATTCTATTCAGTAACCTTCCCTAGGTTACAACAACTTTATATACACTTGAACTATTGTTCTCATCATTATTGTTATTAAAGAGGATGAATAGATTGCAACTAATCATAAATACAGTAGTAAATACTGTATGTTGGTCTGCAGTTGGAGCTTCATTGTGGAATTCACTTGACTCACTCCTAGTAGTTGACTACTTCTTCTACACACTGCAGTTGACTACTTCTTCTACACACTGCTGATGAATCTTATATTTGTTGTTCTTGTCCTAAGTATTATCATTCATTACCAACCTTCATGTGATTATTCAGTAACTTTCCCTAGGTTACAACAAAATGTGACTTTTCACTTAATCTCAAAATAAATTCTTGAAAAATGGACAGATAATGATAGCCGTCATATCACTGATCAGATTTATCTCAAAACTCTCACTGATGTATGTGACAACAATGTGACTCTTCACAATCTTCACTTAATAAATGTGTTGTAGCATACCTATGTCTCCATTCATATAAATACAGTAGTAAATACTGTATGTTGGTCTGCAGTTGGAGATTCATTGTGGAATTCACTTGACTCACTTCTAGCAGTTGACTACTTTTTTATGCACTGCTGGCAAATCTTATATGTGTTGTTCTTGTCCTAAGTATTATCATTCATTACCAACCTTCATGTGATTATTCTGTTCAGTAACCTTCCCTAGTTTACAAGAGTTATATATCTGAAATTAGAAATTAAATATTAGTAACTGTATTTGTTTTAAGTTTAGTCACACCACCCACCAAATAAGTTATTGCAAATATTTCTCATAAAAAAGATGACAGAATAAATATTCACATGGTATATGTATAATCTCAAAATATTTAAGTCTGAAAAATACTATCTACATTATTTGATTAACACCAATTTTATTTTGAAAAATTTACTCAGAAACTAAAACCTGACATTGTGTACAAATTCAGATAGTACTATAGAATCAGGATAATACTTTGAATATTAGCCAACATGAGGAAGGTTGGAGAGAGCATTAGATAAAATATACCAATGATCAAATTTCAAGATGTGATTATTAGTTTAAATAATTGGTGGAATTCTAATAAAAAAAGAAGAGCCCAACATGTGAATTACAAATTAGAGACACCAAAATACAAACATTTCAATATGTGGGAAGTGTTTTTACAGAGGATGGGAAGTGCAACACCAAAATCTGAAGGTGTATCAGGATAGCAAAAGATGACTTCCAAATGCTAAGCAAAGTATTAAGAAACAGTCAAATCTCATTAGAAACAAAGAAAAAAATTACTTAACTGTTATACAATAATGGTCCATCTATATGGCAGTGAATGTGGGACAGTCTCCTCACAGATGATGAAGAGATTTGAGGCAACAGAAATATAGTTCTACAGAAGGATGCTGAGAATACCACAGACTGAACATATTGTTGTGGTAAAACCCTCCTACAATAGAATGAACTCTTTCTCCTCTCATAAATACTGAGGAGCAGTTGGGTGAGGAGGGCAGTAGATGCACTGCTAACCTACCGTTCGGATGTACACTGATATCTACTTATTACTAACACTTTTGCTTTGTATATATCTTCAATATACTTGTTCAACCTACCTTCATCTTCTGTGTCTTTCTTTCTGGCCCCTAAACAGGCCGCAACACATATAAACAATGACAAAGTTTTAGAGAAAATGGAAACAAAAAGACACTTATACTTAACATCAGAAACATAGGGTTTAAATTTCAAGGGCACATGATGAAGAAAGAAGGCTTAGAAAATTTAATACTCACAGGACATATTGAAGGCATCAGGGACAGAGGAGTGCAGTGCATAACCTACCTAACAAGCTTCTGTAAATGATTGGTAGGACAGAGATTAAGAGAGAACAAAAAGACAAACTTTATTAAGTGCTATAAAGGGCAGGAAATTGTGGAGAGCCATCATTGTCTACATCCAGAAGAGATATAGTACATAGGAGATTGACATATTTCTATGTCTGAAATCAGATGCCCAGTTATGCTATCGATGAGTGATAATCTAGAATCTGAAATATGAAAGAGTTTTTGTTGATTTCTACTCTTGATGTTGTCATACTGCAATGTTTATTCACTCACATTTCATTCTCAAATTGGTCAAAGGAAACACAACACTTCATGGACTTCATATTCCAGGAGAAATAATGTTTCATGCAGTTTACTTCAAGGCAAATCTTTTTTCTCCATGATTTTCTGCATTATTTTTAAACATTTTTATTGTGAGGAAAAACTGTCATTTTACACTTTCTGATCTTTACATTTATTTCTGTGTCTGCTGCTGACATTCCTAAAGTCAGGGCTTGTGTTTACCAAAGCTGAGTTTTCTTTAAAAAATTTCTTATTTTAAAAGTCAACCATAAAGTACTTTACTCAGTTTTTGCTCCTATCAGTTGCTAAGGGTTCAAATTTCAGATGTTTCTCTTGAAATCTGGTTTGCTCACAGACATTGTCTTCTTCATCCAATTCACTCTGAGAGCAAAGAAAGAATGTGGTGTGGCAAACAGGAAGTAGAAGACATGCTGTTTGCAGCCCTCATTCCATCAGACTAGAGTTCCAAGATTATCTTTCAGTCAGAAAGAAGGCAAATATTTCCTTCCCAAAAAGACAACCTATAACGATAGTCCAGGACTTCCTCATGTTAACAATAATTAATCAGAGTCTACTACAGCCACTTGCAGTTGGCCAATCCTTCAATATACATTTATTGATTAAAAAAGGAAAAAAAAAAAACTCTGTAGAAAGAACATAATTTTGGATGAATGGATTGTAAGAAAAAAAGAAAAATGAAAAGAAAATAGAATTTCAAATGAAAGAAGAATTGGAGAAAACATGTGAACGACTTGGATACATATTCCTTGTTGAGGTTGTTTAAATATGGGTGTGTGTATGTCTTCTTTAAAGAAGTGGGGGTGAGAAGTTACACTCTTCTCTGCTTCTCAAGAACTCTGCTGCAAAAAGATGATAAGATCTTTTGGCATGTCTTTCAATTTTACACATATTTTGTATGATCTTATTTCATTCAGATTGTATTCAACTTTTATTTTTTCTCAAATGCATTTTCTAGCTTCTGTTTAAACTATTTATTGTAATCAAATAGTCAGCATAGTGCTACTCTTCCAACTCACTTATGTTTCTCTGCTTTATTTTTACTTTCATTATTAATTATTTTTTTAATAAGATACCGAAAACAAATAAACATTTCCAAACTTTCTCTAACCCAGTCAATGTTGGCTCATCCCACTTAATGGGTAAATAAATTGAGTATTTATATAAATAGTTAAGAATTTGTCAAATTGACTTTTGTGAAGTGAATGCTGATGGAACATGTAATACAAATTTAGTAACTTTCCACAGAGAATTCAAGTCATTTTTCTTGGAGATTACATCTTTGAGCTGTGATTATCAATTATTCATGTATTAGCTTTGAAACTGTTTATGGTATCTTGGGAATACTTATCTAGAATTCTGTAGCATTTTTGGAAATGGTAAAAAAGAAAGAAGAAAACTAAAAAAAAAAAAAAGACCATTCTCTATTTAAGCAAACAATAATAGTTTATAAAGACATACAGAAATAACTGTTTTATGTTTTCTATAAACTTTGAAAAACTGTTTGAGACATTTTGTTGTCTGTTCATTAATTTTGCTATTTAGAAATAATTTAGTATTTTTAATGAACTTCCTCAGAATTCTTGCAATGAAAGTTATCCATTTTCTAGTTTTTATTTTTGTTTTTAGTTGATTCACTCAAACCTTTTCAGTTTTTCTGCCTTAGGCAACTCATCTTATTCAATTAATTCATTCTAATTAAGTCAAAGTTTCTTTTGCTATTTGATTTAATTTGAGATAAGCATAAAACCCATCAAAAGTTAGTTTTCACTTTCCAAAGCTACTCTATTAATATCCAGGCTTATATGTTAATGAGTTTGTTTCTGTCTGCGATATATTTGTTTTAAGGATTCAGCTTTATTGAACCTGTAAGGCATTATAAAGAAGGAATCTTGTTCAGCATTACTCTCACTCTCCCTTCACACAATAACAAAATCTCAATTGTTTCCAACATGGGAATTTCAGGAAAATCAGGAGTTCGGCAAAATACGGAAACAAAAATTGGATTCTTAATATGGCAAATGTGTTTTTTTTTCTGTAATGTCTGTCACTTTTGATTGTACTGGAGTTATCTTTCTTGGACTGATTCCTGGCAGAGTAAAGAATCTCTCTAGGAAAATATAGTACAACAATAATGTGAAAAAAAATTCCTGTATGCTAACATTTTTGTCAATATTAACCTATGACCAAATTTGGTAAGATTCCCAAAATCCTTTCTTGAATAATCCTCTCGGTCATATCTTAACCTGTTTCTCTCTTTTTCTCTCTCTATCTGTATCACTCATTTTCTCATATTTTTATGTTGGAGGTCAATGATTTTCTATTTATTTTTTAACATGAAAAATATCTTTTTGAAGATTTACATATTTTGCAAGCATAAAAGAATTTGAGTCCTCTAATGACAAGGGAATCTGACAGAGAAATAGGCACCAACGTTTTTATGGTCATTGGTGATAATACCTTATGACAGGAATTTAATCATAGTTCCACTGTTTTCCAAAGAATCTAAAACCCCTTATAAGTAAAGATGGTTTTGAAAATTTAAAACTCACACAAGATATGGAGGGAAAGAGGGGCATAGAGAAAAAGTTACTTTATCTAAAACGTGTGAATGGATGGCAAAACTGTAACAGAAAGCTATTAAAGAATTAAATGTTGCTTAGAGCTACAAGGAACAGGAAGATGAGGAGATCTCTGATCCGCCATGTGCTGAAAGAACAGGGCAAATGAAAGAAGACATTACCTCTAATTTTCTAAAAGCCAAATAAAAATTATACAAACACAGAGAGCGTGAGAGACAGGAAAAAGAAGAAAAAAGCAGCAGGTTGAAGTGAAGGAGAACACAAGACTGGCATAGGTTACCTATTCATTTTGATCTCATTCTATTAAAGATGAAATTACTGAAAGAAAATAAAAACCACTTGAATTTTGTTTGGAAGCAGACGGAAAACATCCTTTTCTGGATATTTTATCAAATTAAAAATTTTAATTGAATACATCATTTTTATTTAAATAGCTTAATTGTTGCTGATATAAATTTTATGATTTTACAAATTAAAAAGATTTTTATGGAATAAATTAAAACCAAAATTTCTAATCAGATATAAATTTATAAAGAATCACATTCACATTTTGACTTTTTTTTTTAAAAGTCGCGTTCACATCAGTGATTGAATTTTGATTTAAAAGCCATTTTTGTTAGCAGCTCAACAAATGTTCACATGTAAAGTGTAATCAGAATGAAGACAAATTGCGTTTAATTTTCTATCCCTCAAATTAATTATTCTTCTCCATCATCAAGAAAAATGAATAAAAATATAATTGAGAAAAATGATAAACATTTTCAAAAGAAAACTTCATTGAGTCCCAAGAAAATTATTCTTGGAGAAAAAATGCCATGTTGACTGTTTTGTTGATTTCAATGTTAAATTTTTGGTCATAAGTGAGGTGAGGGTACATTCTGATGGTTGAAGAGGTTTTTAGTTCTCAAAAATGAAGGTTTATTAAAATTGTTCCAATTTAAAATTAGGGTGCCACAATTAGCATTACCACCATTCTTTCTTAAAGGTGACTATTGCATATCATTGGTTTGTTCATAGTCAAGAGGATTTATTATGGATCATTGCACAGGGAATGATGGATTCATGCCAAGGATACATCTATATATAAATTATTTCAAATAAAGAAAGAAAAGATTTAGTATTTATCAAATTATATATAATGAAAATGAAATAGTAAAACTGATGGATTATACCTTGCACATGTATGCATTTATAGACAGTGGTATCACTTAAGGATATAAACTAAGACTAAGCTAATGTAATACTCTATGTATGGTATCTTTAGTTAACTCTAGAACACTAACCATCAATTAAAGTTACACCACTACTAACCATGAGTATATCATACCCGATTTTGAAAATATCAAAAAAATATTAGATATAAATCTTTATTTGAAATATTTTATATGCAGGCACTTCAGACTTTGTACTTTGAGTTAACATTAATAGGAATGGAAAAACATATTATTTAGGTAAGAAAACCAGGTACTGAAAATTGTAATTAAAAATAGGAAATTTGCACTGGGTACTATATACCCATGGTTAGTGTTCTAGGGTATAAGATAATATTCTGGGTATGGTAATAAATTCCATCCATCAGCAAGGCCTCTCTCTGATCAGAAGGTTTTGAGGAGAGTAAAACCATCTCTTAATTGCTGTTGTTCCCAGGTCCACATGTTAGGGTCCCACCTATGGGCAAATAGTGACCCCCCCTCCCCCAAACTTGGTTCAAAGCATGAAAATATAAAAATATATTAGAAAAAATTACCAGAAATACATTTTCACAGTTAAAAAATAAAAAATTACCAGTAATATATTCTGGGAAAAAAAAATTACCAAAGCTTACAAGAAAATAAAATTTTGGAAATAATGACCCATTAGGAGTTGATATGCCCTTAAAAAAACCAAACCAAATAATCAAAGATCTTCTAAAAGTTTTCAAGAATGTATGATCATCTCCTCTTCTGCATTTAAAAGTATAATCTAGGTTTTATTTCAAGGAACAAGTTACTAAGCTTAAAACACTTTAACCAATTTTGAACAGTTCAGTCAGATATTGATCATTTCCTTTGACTTCTTGAATTTTGCTAGCGACTTTAAGGCCAAACTTCATGGCCTAGAATTGCCAGAATCTCAATTATTGGATCTGTAATTATAATTGAACATGCAGCTCAATATTATTGGTTATGATGTGATATATATATATATATATATATATATATATGTATATATATATATATATATATATATATTTGTGTATTTAGGCAGCAAATTCTCTTTTAGGCATGTCTTATTGAATAAATTACAGACATTATGTTTGCTAATTTTTAACAAAATCCATTCATACTCATGAATAACCTTCCATATATTGATGTTAAAGGATGTGAGAAATGTGTTATAGCTGTTTAAATTTCTTTTATTTTCATTTCACAATTTCCCAAGTACATTGTCAACCATTTTTCATTTAAAAGCATAATGAAAAATTACAGTAATGGATAACAACACACATCTTTGTATAAATACTTATACTAATGAACAACATATAGTTTTGTACCACTTTCACCTCTGAAGATGATGTTGGAAGAAGATCGAAAGTACTTGGAAAATGAAAATAAAAGAAATTTAAACAGCTATAGCACATTTCTCTCATCCTTTAACATCAATACACGGAAGGTTATTCATGAGTATAAACGGATTTTATTAAAAATTAGCAGACATAATGTTTGTAATTTATTCAATCATATATACATACACGAGAATAATGAATGATGTCGTTAAACAATTTACTTTTTAAACATTTACCATTTAGTTGTGTCTCATTGTGTCTTTATCTTTATTAAGCACTTTTCAACCAATTGTCATGTGTCATTTTATTTCATTGTCATGTGTCATTTTATTTCATTTGTCATTTTATTTCATTTTCATTTGTCATTTTATTTCATTTTCATGGTTTTTCTTTTTATCTAAATCAGTTCCAAAGCAAGAATGAAACTCTAATAAAAACTTATATTGATAATCTGTAGATACCAAAAAATAAATTCTAAAAGAATTTCTTAATATTTCAAAGTTTATTCACACCATCCCTATGATATTATCATGGGAAATGACTTTCATTGCTTCATTCTAATGGCACATCATCCAAATACAGAAAAACAGTAGTCACAACCGAAGAAACAGTAAAGGATGAAAGCTTGGCAAAAAATAACTTAATTCTCAAGTCAATAAAATTGACTATTTTGTTTTATTTATTTTTTGGGAATATGGCTGGAAATAATTCTCAATAGATCTGTGATGACTTTTAGTGACTTTGAAGAAGAACCACCTATTTCATGTTCATCTTCAAATTTTCTCAGATAAAATTTTTGGAAGTGACCTTCATCATCATATCTATCTATCTCTCTCTCTCTATCTCTCACGATATATATATATATATATATAATTGCCTGCGAAAAATGTTTTTACTTTCCAACAGATTGCTGGTGCTAACCACTTTCCTGATCTAATATTTTCTGCTGACATGAAGTCTCATCATTTTACATTTGAAATGGCTAGATGTAACCATAAGTTCTATGCTAACAGTTTCTTCTCTTGCACTTCTCACTTGTGGAACTCTCTTCTAGCTTTTTGCTTTCTAGCCAATTTTGGTCACTTGGAGGTCAAATTTTAACCTTATCCACTCAAACATTTGTGAGATTAAAATGGTGGCAAAGTCTCATCATTTTACATTTGAAATGGCTAGATGTAACCATAAGTTCTATGCTAACAGTTTCTTCTCTTGCACTTCTCACTTGTGGAACTCTCTTCTAGCGTTTTGCTTTCTAGCCAATTTTGGTCACTTGGAGGTCAAATTTTAACCTTATCCACTCAACCATTTGTGAGATTAAAATGGTGGCAAAGTCTCATCATTTTACATTTGAAATGGCTAGATGTAACCATAAGTTCTATGCTAACAGTTTCTTCTCTTGCACTTCTCACTTGTGGAACTCTCTTTTAGCTTTTTGCTTTCTAGCCAATTTTGGTCACTTGGAGGTCAAATTTTAACCTTATCCACTCAACCATTTGTGAGATTAAAATGGTGGCAAAGTCTCATCATTTTACAGTTGAAATGGCTAGATGTAACCATAAGTTCTATGCTAACAGTTTCTTCTCTTGCACTTCTCACTTGTGGAACTCTCTTTTAGCTTTTTGCTTTCTAGCCAATTTTGGTCACTTGGAGGTCAAATTTTAACCTTATCCACTCAACCATTTGTGAGATTAAAATGGTGGCAAAGTCTCATCATTTTACAGTTGAAATGGCTAGATGTAACCATAAGTTCTATGCTAACAGTTTCTTCTCTTGCACTTCTCACTTGTGGAACTCTCTTCTAGCTTTTTGCTTTCTAGCCAATTTTGGTCACTTGGAGGTCAAATTTTAACCTTATCCACTCAACCATTTGTGAGATTAAAATGGTGGCAAAGTCTCATCATTTTACAGTTGAAATGGCTAGATGTAACCATAAGTTCTATGCTAACAGTTTCTTCTCTTGCACTTCTCACTTGTGGAACTCTCTTCTAGCTTTTTGCTTTCTAGCCAATTTTGGTCACTTGGAGGTCAAATTTTAACCTTATCCACTCAACCATTTGTGAGATTAAAATGGTGGCAAAGTCTCATCATTTTACATTTGAAATGGCTAGATGTAACCATAAGTTCTATGCTAACAGTTTCTTCTCTTGCACTTCTCACTTGTGGAACTCTCTTCTAGCGTTTTGCTTTCTAGCCAATTTTGGTCACTTGGAGGTCAAATTTTAACCTTATCCACTCAACCATTTGTGAGATTAAAATGGTGGCAAAGTCTCATCATTTTACATTTGAAATGGCTAGATGTAACCATAAGTTCTATGCTAACAGTTTCTTCTCTTGCACTTCTCACTTGTGGAACTCTCTTTTAGCTTTTTGCTTTCTAGCCAATTTTGGTCACTTGGAGGTCAAATTTTAACCTTATCCACTCAACCATTTGTGAGATTAAAATGGTGGCAAAGTCTCATCATTTTACAGTTGAAATGGCTAGATGTAACCATAAGTTCTATGCTAACAGTTTCTTCTCTTGCACTTCTCACTTGTGGAACTCTCTTTTAGCTTTTTGCTTTCTAGCCAATTTTGGTCACTTGGAGGTCAAATTTTAACCTTATCCACTCAACCATTTGTGAGATTAAAATGGTGGCAAAGTCTCATCATTTTACAGTTGAAATGGCTAGATGTAACCATAAGTTCTATGCTAACAGTTTCTTCTCTTGCACTTCTCACTTGTGGAACTCTCTTCTAGCTTTTTGCTTTCTAGCCAATTTTGGTCACTTGGAGGTCAAATTTTAACCTTATCCACTCAACCATTTGTGAGATTAAAATGGTGGCAAAGTCTCATCATTTTACAGTTGAAATGGCTAGATGTAACCATAAGTTCTATGCTAACAGTTTCTTCTCTTGCACTTCTCACTTGTGGAACTCTCTTCTAGCTTTTTGCTTTCTAGCCAATTTTGGTCACTTGGAGGTCAAATTTTAACCTTATCCACTCAACCATTTGTGAGATTAAAATGGTGGCAAAGTCTCATCATTTTACATTTGAAATGGCTAGATGTAACCATAAGTTCTATGCTAACAGTTTCTTCTCTTGCACTTCTCACTTGTGGAACTCTCTTCTAGCTTTTTGCTTTCTAGCCAATTTTGGTCACTTGGAGGTCAAATTTTAACCTTATCCACTCAAACATTTGTGAGATTAAAATGGTGGCAAAGTCTCATCATTTTACATTTGAAATGGCTAGATGTAACCATAAGTTCTATGCTAACAGTTTCTTCTCTTGCACTTCTCACTTGTGGAACTCTCTTCTAGCGTTTTGCTTTCTAGCCAATTTTGGTCACTTGGAGGTCAAATTTTAACCTTATCCACTCAACCATTTGTGAGATTAAAATGGTGGCAAAGTCTCATCATTTTACATTTGAAATGGCTAGATGTAACCATAAGTTCTATGCTAACAGTTTCTTCTCTTGCACTTCTCACTTGTGGAACTCTCTTCTAGCTTTTTGCTTTCTAGCCAATTTTGGTCACTTGGAGGTCAAATTTTAACCTTATCCACTCAACCATTTGTGAGATTAAAATGGTGGCAAAGTCTCATCATTTTACAGTTGAAATGGCTAGATGTAACCATAAGTTCTATGCTAACAGTTTCTTCTCTTGCACTTCTCACTTGTGGAACTCTCTTCTAGCTTTTTGCTTTCTAGCCAATTTTGGTCACTTGGAGGTCAAATTTTAACCTTATCCACTCAACCATTTGTGAGATTAAAATGGTGGCAAAGTCTCATCATTTTACATTTGAAATGGCTAGATGTAACCATAAGTTCTATGCTAACAGTTTCTTCTCTTGCACTTCTCACTTGTGGAACTCTCTTCTAGCTTTTTGCTTTCTAGCCAATTTTGGTCACTTGGAGGTCAAATTTTAACCTTATCCACTCAACCATTTGTGAGATTAAAATGGTGGCAAAGTCTCATCATTTTACAGTTGAAATGGCTAGATGTAACCATAAGTTCTATGCTAACAGTTTCTTCTCTTGCACTTCTCACTTGTGGAACTCTCTTCTAGCTTTTTGCTTTCTAGCCAATTTTGGTCACTTGGAGGTCAAATTTTAACCTTATCCACTCAACCATTTGTGAGATTAAAATGGTGGCAAAGTCTCATCATTTTACAGTTGAAATGGCTAGATGTAACCATAAGTTCTATGCTAACAGTTTCTTCTCTTGCACTTCTCACTTGTGGAACTCTCTTCTAGCTTTTTGCTTTCTAGCCAATTTTGGTCACTTGGAGGTCAAATTTTAACCTTATCCACTCAACCATTTGTGAGATTAAAATGGTGGCAAAGTCTCATCATTTTACAGTTGAAATGGCTAGATGTAACCATAAGTTCTATGCTAACAGTTTCTTCTCTTGCACTTCTCACTTGTGGAACTCTCTTCTAGCTTTTTGCTTTCTAGCCAATTTTGGTCACTTGGAGGTCAAATTTTAACCTTATCCACTCAACCATTTGTGAGATTAAAATGGTGGCAAAGTCTCATCATTTTACAGTTGAAATGGCTAGATGTAACCATAAGTTCTATGCTAACAGTTTCTTCTCTTGCACTTCTCACTTGTGGAACTCTCTTCTAGCTTTTTGCTTTCTAGCCAATTTTGGTCACTTGGAGGTCAAATTTTAACCTTATCCACTCAACCATTTGTGAGATTAAAATGGTGGCAAAGTCTCATCATTTTACAGTTGAAATGGCTAGATGTAACCATAAGTTCTATGCTAACAGTTTCTTCTCTTGCACTTCTCACTTGTGGAACTCTCTTCTAGCTTTTTGCTTTCTAGCCAATTTTGGTCACTTGGAGGTCAAATTTTAACCTTATCCACTCAACCATTTGTGAGATTAAAATGGTGGCAAAGTCTCATCATTTTACATTTGAAATGGCTAGATGTAACCATAAGTTCTATGCTAACAGTTTCTTCTCTTGCACTTCTCACTTGTGGAACTCTCTTCTAGCTTTTTGCTTTCTAGCCAATTTTGGTCACTTGGAGGTCAAATTTTAACCTTATCCACTCAACCATTTGTGAGATTAAAATGGTGGCAAAGTCTCATCATTTTACATTTGAAATGGCTAGATGTAACCATAAGTTCTATGCTAACAGTTTCTTCTCTTGCACTTCTCACTTGTGGAACTCTCTTCTAGCTTTTTGCTTTCTAGCCAATTTTGGTCACTTGGAGGTCAAATTTTAACCTTATCCACTCAACCATTTGTGAGATTAAAATGGTGGCAAAGTCTCATCATTTTACATTTGAAATGGCTAGATGTAACCATAAGTTCTATGCTAACAGTTTCTTCTCTTGCACTTCTCACTTGTGGAACTCTCTTCTAGCTTTTTGCTTTCTAGCCAATTTTGGTCACTTGGAGGTCAAATTTTAACCTTATCCACTCAACCATTTGTGAGATTAAAATGGTGGCAAAGTCTCATCATTTTACAGTTGAAATGGCTAGATGTAACCATAAGTTCTATGCTAACAGTTTCTTCTCTTGCACTTCTCACTTGTGGAACTCTCTTCTAGCTTTTTGCTTTCTAGCCAATTTTGGTCACTTGTAGTTCAAATTTTAACCTTATCCACTCAACCATTTGTGAGATTAAAATGGTGGCAAAGTCTCATCATTTTACAGTTGAAATGGCTAGATGTAACCATAAGTTCTATGCAAACAGTTTCTTCTCTTGCACTTCTCACTTGTGGAACTCTCTTCTAGCTTCTTGCAACACAGTCAACTTTGATCTTCAAAAATTTAAATGCAATGCTAATTGTTAGCACCTGTCTTCTTAAATCTTGTTCTTGTTCTCTCCTTAACAGTACTTTTTTGTCTCATATTCTCTAACACTCAGTAACTCCTTTGTGTCTTAGTGGCTTTATTACCTTGCTTGGGGGTGAAATGATTAAAACAATATATATGAAACTAAAGATCTGTCTCAGCAGAGTGATTAGTTCAAGATGTAGACTAAGATTTCAATTTGACAATTTATTTTTGTTTGGTTGTTTAAGCAGAAAAAATTATTGATATTCCTAAAATCATTACTGTTTCCACTTCTAAAATATAAATGGGGCATTTGTGTTAGAGACAAGTTGGTAACTGCCTCATCAAAGCAGCAAATCCAGAATTATTTGATTCAGAGTATAAATTAGATTGACCACAAAAATTCTTTCCCTATCAACTTGCAAACTCACTTTTTATCAATGTATTATGTTTTATCTTATCCTGTTCTTTTTTCATTTTATGGGAATCACAAATGTTCACACTTTCTGACTAAATCAAAAATGCTTTGAATATGATTTTATTTTTACTTATTTCATAATGTAGACCTCATAAATCTTCTAACTGGATTATCTTTGAGCTTCTGTTTTTTTTATATTAAGAAACAGCATTTTTTTTAGATTCATTTCCTGGCAATGTCAAAAACATATTTTTTTATCTCTCAGTACAGGAGCATAATGATACGCATATTTCATTCATCTTTATATATAGAAATGAAACTTTTCCAATGCACACACACTAATTAGAGATTTTATATCTTGATTAGTAAATCTTTAATTCCTTACAAATGAATTTGTTATTTAGACATTTCAAATAACTGATTAGTTGAATGGTTTTAATTAAGTTTTATATTAATTAATTTTTTTCAACTGCTAGCATTTTGCATATGATTGACTGAAAGAATCTTCCATAGTGATATTTAAAAAGGCCTAAAAAGTTTAATTTAACTCTTTTTGCATGTTTCAGATATTCATTTCTGATGAAACATTTGCAATATTTATTTTGCTTTCATAAATTCTTCTGGATCAAGCCTGATATGGTGAAAAAATTTGTTTCAACATGGAAAATGTGTGTGTATATATAAATTTGTGTGTGTGTGCATTGAAACATTTTCAAATGAGCACCAAAAAAAGGCATTAAATTTATTAAAAAAAAGTCTTTACAATTT
Organism: Acanthosepion esculentum; assembly: GCA_964036315.1. Classification (NCBI taxonomy): domain Eukaryota; kingdom Metazoa; phylum Mollusca; class Cephalopoda; order Sepiida; family Sepiidae; genus Acanthosepion; species Acanthosepion esculentum. Next base: position 1,163,851 of record OZ038490.1, on the reverse strand, counting down.
TCAAATAGAAATTGATCAAAATAGTGAACACATTTATTAAGCTTAGCTTAGATTGGCACAAGGTTACTGTAATGAAGCACTTACTAATTATTACTTATTGGTAGGTACCAAATGCAGAATACTGACCATTTCTATTCTTGCATACACACACAAATAGGCACATACACACACATATATATATATATGAATTACATAAAAATATAACCCAATTGTACTCCACTGAGTTTCATTTTTATGTAATTCATTCATATGCTCTATAATAAATATATTGAGCTCTCTTTTGTCGATCAGTTTTAATATTTTATATTATTAGGATCTAATTGGATTACTTATCCACAGATTTTTACCTGTATATATATATATATATATATATGCAAAAGTATTGGACACAAATGTATTTTAAGAAAATAATTTCTATTATAACCTAAACTTTCAGATGAATCTTGAAAAAATGTGTTGAACATATTTGATACTAAAAGGAGTAATAAAGATTTGTTGGCCAGCATGTAAATTTAATGACAAATAAAGTGAAAAGTATTTCATATATTCACCTCAAATTCTGGTTTATAACAATAATAAAAACTATTATTTTCTGAAAAAATCCTGAGTCCAATATTTTTTGTGCCTAGATTGCAATAAATTTTATTGATGGTAGTCACCATCCTTTGATGTGAAGCACTTCCAGAATTTTTAATCATTTTTTTCAATTGGATTGGTGGAGTAATTTTTATTGTTGACAAAAATTTGACAGAAATTAGAAAGGACACCTAGACTTTTGTTCAAGGAGATGACAAGAGAGAAATGTGATGGCACAACTAATATATATTCATTTATTTTTATTATCAAGAGAATAACCATCTTGCACCATTAATAAAATTTGTTTCAATTTTGGCATGCTCTTAAAATGATGCTGAAATTTATCCCCCATAGTCATAAAATTTGGACATAAATCCATTTCAAGCTTCAGATCATTAAAAACATAAATGCTACACTAGCTTCTTCTTGACTTTTTACCTTCTCTCTTTAAACATGACCAACAAATTCCTTTCAAAATTTCCAACTGACTTATTTGACACCAGGAAAAACTCACTAAAAGCTTTATCAGATATTTCCTGTCCATTCTATTTAATAGCGTATTTATTTTTCTTATAAGTAAATGGATTGCTTCACGAACTTATCGGTTCACTATAAATATTGACATATTGCAAGGGTCAGTTTTTAATTTGTGCCTGACAACTGCTACCTCCAAGAAACTCAGACTTGCATTAAATGGTGAGGAAGAAATATATATATATATATATATATATATATATATATATATTCTTTGTAGAAATATTATCTGTTATTTTACATCAAGTTTATATTCAAAATATCAGCTTCGGCAAATATTTTCTATCTTTGATCATTTCATCAGAGGAGTGAAACATTCTCAATAGAACTCTCATAAATTGTTCCTAAATGTAAAAACAAAATTATATTTAAATATAACTGACAAATAAATAGTCATCACTGATATAACAAGAGGAATTACGCAATGTTCTATTTTCTTTCCATTGGTTTGTTCATTTGGGAAATGTTATATAGGAATAAAGTGTTGCTGCTGACACTTGGGTTTGAACATAGAATGCCAGTGAACAAACACAGGCGATCCCATTATTGAATTAAGTAGGCACATGACCATAGAGGAAATGCATAAGTAAGAAGTCACATGACATCTAATTGATTGCCATTTCCATTCTATCCTCTATTACTATATGGACTGCTCTTCTCTACTCTAGTCCCTATACTATTTCTCTATTCAGATCACTACATGGGTTACTTGTTGAGCAAGTAGTACTGAGCAAGTACTATTAGTGCAAGTGATATTCAAAAGCGTCCGACACCAGTATTGTTCAAGGGAATATTTTTGTTGTATCTGCGATTACAAAATCTCTACTACAACAAGCGTTACAAAAGTGACAACGAGTATTCGTTGACATCACAAAAGTGTCAATGTGTATTTGTTGCCATCACAAAAGGAACCTAAGCATTTCTGATTTTAGTTGAAGTGATTGTTATTTTCAAATCACAGCAAACCGTTTCAAAAATCCTAAATGCGTTATTAGTGTTGGATAAAGTCAGCCTTTATGATTATTACATTATTGAAATTTTTTTAAAATCTATAAATAGAACATAAATTATGAACCAATTTATAATTTTTTCAACAGATTCCCACTTGATGTTCCATTTATATTTCAAAATTTGTTTTTAAATTTTAGTATCTTATGAAAAAGTATTTTAAAATGCTCCCTAAGGTTACTTGTCAATTTATGTCAGTGTTTGGTATCACTGATCTCACTCAATGAACCATTTTAGTAAAAGTCACGTGAGGACAATATATAAAAAAGCAAACCGACAGAGACAGTGTGAAAGTTCTGGGGTGTTCTTAGTTACTGTTTCAAAAAGGTATGTGTGTTTGGAGTACAAGTGGTACCCTATCTTTTTACAATCACAATCAGTGAGACTACCGCAAAACGCCACACACAAAGTATGACCACTCAGCTTGGCCTCTGCTGCCTAACTCTCCTGCTCATTTTATTGAGTGACTGAGGTCTGAAAATTTGCATAAGCCACAAATTATTCTCACAAATTCTCAAAGCTACAAGATTTGGTTTTTCTTAAATTGTAGCATTTAGATCAGCTATGTTTCCTTCTGAATATCTTGCATGCCAAACACACACAAGCACACTCTGTTCCAGGAGATAAGCCATTTTCCCCTCTACAGTTACTATAAGAATATCTTCTGATATAATATGATATAAGTTATCAAGAATGAATGAGACCTACCGTGAAGTGATGTACAATTGAAGCAATGATGATCCACAAGTATTCAACAGAGATGAAGATATTACACGTCTAATAAATTACAATAATATGTTTAAATAGAAATTACATTATTTTCTCTAAACTTTTTGATTATCTTGTTGCTCTCATAATGTGTAGAATAATGGAAGGAATTTACTTCAGACCTTCAAAGAACAGTTATCTTTCTTTTCAGTCTGTTTTTTTTTACTCGTCCATTGTCCATCGCTTGTCTATGCACCGAAACACTATTTCTGTATCTACTAAGTGTTGTAGAGTTACTTTCCGCAGTGGAAACTGTATTTGGACTAAATTCAGTCCTAAATAGGTTCAACGTACAAAAATGTTAGGAACTTGTTAGTATTACGCAGAGTAATCTAGTTGTGGTAGTTGACTACTTTCGTATTTGACTCCCAGTCGACCCTCACTGACTCCTACTTATATTAGGTGGGAGAGTCTATTATCTATAGACTAGGTGTGTTTCACCATAACACTAAGAAAGGGAATCGTTATTTCAATCCTTCATCAGTTCAGCCATTAAGAAGTTTCTTAGCTCAGATTATTCTCATCAGCTTTTTATTCATTTTCATGACTTGCTAAAATGTTTAGCATTGAATTAACTCTCACTCTGCTTTGAAGCTTCTTTTTAGCCGTCATGTCATCAGCCAACTTGTCCAACATTATGTTTATTGATTGGCAGTTTTATTTTTATTGCTTTCTCACTCTCCAGAGATCCTGTGGAGATTCTACTATATTAAATACTGAATACATTTTCACAAGCAGCAAAAATAGAATTTTTTTTCAAATCTTTTTTGAGAGAAGCCAAATTTTTCCAAGTCATTTTCTTGAGAATCGGTAAATAAAGAAAACTGATAAATAATTTGAAAATGTTAACAATTCAATAAAATTTTTATTTTTTGTTGAATTCTTTTTAAGCATGTCTTATATTCTGAAATGAATATAATGTTTTTTTCAGAAAAAGCATTGTCTCTTCATTTTGTTCACATTTCATTCAGTGTACTCTCTAGACCTCCTCTTTTGATCAACACATCCAGAAAAGCAGTTATAAAATTAGGGTCAGGAGTGTTGGGTTAAAAGAAAAAAAGATGAAGGTGTTTGTTAAACAAGTTTTTAAGTCTTTTAAAGAAATGCATGCAGGTTCTGTTCCAGAAATCCCTAGCAGAACGTAAGGATCTTTTTAAAATGATACGTATAATTCTGAAATGAACTACAAGCTCTATTTGTTCATCTATGACACAAAATAAGTTATCTGCTTATGACATCATGATAATAATATATATAATATATAATAATATATATATATATATATATATATTTTTAAGGATGTAATGTTCTTCCAGATGATCATGGCTTACCATAGATTTAATATGTGTGAATTACTCTGACTGTTCTTAGAAAAGGTATTGAAGTGCTTTCCTATGGCTTTAAATCCAGAATATTAATTCTCTTAGATTGGCTGCCACTTAAGGTTAGAGAGCTCCAGTAAAATCTTATTCTGGGGAGAGAAGAGAATCAGAACTTTTCCTGATACATTGGTAAAAAAAATGGATGCTATAATTTAAACTTGATTCATTGACTCCATTCTGTGGCAATAACTATCCTCAATATCTGTCTATATTTCTGAGATGAGGTATTATGTACACTATTTACATTGTTTAGACTATCATTCTCATCTTTGTTGCCATATTTATCACAACGTTTTGGCTGTTGTATGCTCTGGCCTTCTTCAGGTGGTTGGAATGTCGAACTGAACTCTTTATTTCGCTCACTGGGGTAGACTATTCTCGTTCGATGCGCCATGTCTAATGGATGTTAGTTATCAGTTATCTCCTGTTAATTCCCCTCTCCAAGTTCTCCACTGACTTAACCAAGTATTGAACTCACAACTCTTTGGGTCCTGTCACTGGATCTAACTAATGCATGTATCCATTGTGCTATGAACATCCTGGGTAAGACAATAAACTGCGTCCAGCAGCAAGGCCTTTGATCAGGATATTTTGAGGAGCATGGAACCACCTCTGAATTGCTAGTGTTCTCAGGTCCACCCTGACCCAGGGTGGTAGCACCTGTTCAGGCCCCAGCTATAGGCAAATAGTTAACTATTAACTGTTAACTATTACCAGCAATAGTTTTTGAAAAAAAATATTACCAGCAATACAATTTTGAAGGAAAAATATTACCAGAAACAGATTTTTGACAAAGTAAAATATTACCAGCAATAAAAAATTTTGTCGGCATTAAATAACCCATTGAGGTTGATATGCCAGAAAACAAAATAAACCAAACTAATCTAAACTAAAGAATACATATTCTATTCATACGAATCTATCCTAAAAATGTTGTCAGCATTAAATGACCCATTGAGTTTGATATGCCATAAAACAAAATAAACCAAACCAATCTAAACTAAAGAATACATATTCTGTTCAAATCTAATACATATTCTGTTCATATGAATCTATCTTAAAAATGTTGTTGGCATTAAATAACCCATTGAGGTTGATATGCCATAAAACAAAATAAACCAAACTAATCTAAACTAAAGAATACATATTCTATTCATACGAATCTATCCTAAAAATGTTGTCAGCATTAAATGACCCATTGAGGTTGATATGCCATAAAACAAAATAAACCAAACCAATCTAAACTAAAGAATACATATTCTGTTCAAATCTAATACATATTCTGTTCATATGAATCTATCCTAATAATCTTGTCGGCATTAAATAACCCATTGAGGTTGATATGCCATAAAACAAAATAAACCAAACTAATCTAAACTAAAGAATACATATTCTATTCATACGAATCTATCCTAAAAATGTTGTCAGCATTAAATGACCCATTGAGGTTGATATGCCATAAAACAAAATAAACCAAACCAATCTAAACTAAAGAATACATATTCTGTTCAAATCTAATACATATTCTGTTCATATGAATCTATCTTAAAAATGTTGTCGGCATTAAATAACCCATTGAGGTTGATATGCCATAAAACAAAATAAACCAAACTAATCTAAACTAAAGAATACATATTCTATTCATACGAATCTATCCTAAAAATGTTGTCAGCATTAAATGACCCATTGAGTTTGATATGCCATAAAACAAAATAAACCAAACCAATCTAAACTAAAGAATACATATTCTGTTCAAATCTAATACATATTCTGTTCATATGAATCTATCTTAAAAATGTTGTCGGCATTAAATAACCCATTGAGGTTGATATGCCATAAAACAAAATAAACCAAACTAATCTAAACTAAAGAATACATATTCTATTCATATGAATCTATCCTAAAAATGTTGTCAGCATTAAATGACCCATTGAGGTTGATATGCCATAAAACAAAATAAACCAAACCAATCTAAACTAAAGAGTACATATTCTGTTTAAATCTAATACATATTCTGTTCATATGAATCTATCTTAAAAATGTTGTTGGCATTAAATAACCCATTGAGGTTGATATGCCATAAAACAAAATAAACGAAACCAATCTAAACTAAAGAATACATATTCTGTTTAAATCTAATACATATTCTGTTCATATGAATCTATCTTAAAAATGTTGTCGGCATTAAATAACCCATTGAGGTTGATATGCCATAAAACAAAATAAACGAAACCAATCTAAACTAAAGAATACATATTCTGTTGAAATCTAATACATATTCTGTTCATATGAATCTATCTTAAAAATGTTGTCGGCATTAAATAACCCATTGAGGTTGATATGCCATAAAACAAAATAAACCAAACAGATCTAAACTAAAGAATACATATTCTGTTTAAATCTAATACATATTCTGTTCATATGAATCTATCTTAAAAATGTTGTCGGCATTAAATAACCCATTGAGGTTGATATGCCATAAAACAAAATAAACCAAACCAATCTAAACTAAAGAATACATATTCTGTTGAAATCTAATACATATTCTGTTCATATGAATCTATCTTAAAAATGTTGTCGGCATTAAATAACCCAGTGAGGTTGATATGCCATAAAACAAAATAAAACAAACCAATCTAAACTAATGAATACATATTCTGTTCAAATCTAATACATATTCTGTTCATATGAATCTATCTTAAAAATGATGTCGGCATTAAATAACCCATTGAGGTTGATATGCCATAAAACAAAATAAACCAAACCAATCTAAACTAAAGAATACATATTCTGTTGAAATCTAATACATATTCTGTTCATATGAATCTATCTTAAAAATGTTGTCGGCATTAAATAACCCAGTGAGGTTGATATGCCATAAAACAAAATAAAACAAACCAATCTAAACTAATGAATACATATTCTGTTTAAATCTAATACATATTCTGTTCATATGAATCTATCTTAAAAATGTTGTCGGCATTAAATAACCCATTGAGGTTGATATGACATAAAACAAAATAAACCAAACCAATCTAAACTAAAGAATACATATTCTGTTCAAATCTAATACATATTCTGTTCATATGAATCTATCTTAAAAATGTTGTCGGCATTAAATAACCCATTGAGGTTGATATGCCATAAAACAAAATAAACCAAACCAATCTAAACTAAAGAATACATATTCTGTTCAAATCTAATACATATTCTGTTCATATGAATCTATCTTAAAAATGTTGTCGGCATTAAATAACCCATTGAGGTTGATATGCTATAAAACAAAATAAACCAAACTAATCTAAACTAAAGAATACATATTCTGTTCATATGAATCTATCTTAAAAATGTTGTCGGCATTAAATAACCCATTGAGGTTGATATGCCATAAAACAAAATAAACCAAACCAATCTAAACTAAAGAATACATATTCTGTTGAAATCTAATACATATTCTGTTCATATGAATCTATCTTAAAAATGTTGTCGGCATTAAATAACCCATTGAGGTTGATATGCCATAAAACAAAATAAACCTAACCAATCTAAACTAAAGAATACATATTCTGTTCAAATCTAATACATATTCTGTTCATATGAATCTATCTTAAAAATGTTGTCGGCATTAAATAACACATTGAGGTTGATATGCCATAAAACAACATAAACCAAACCAATCTAAACTAAAGAATACATATTCTGTTCAAATCTAATACATATTCTGTTCATATGAATCTATCTTAAAAATCTTGTTGGCATTAAATAACCCATTGAGGTTGATATGCCATAAAACAAAATAAACCAAACCAATCTAAACTAAAGAATACATATTCTGTTCAAATCTAATACATATTCTGTTCATATGAATCTATCTTAAAAATGATGTCGGCATTAAATAACCCATTGAGGTTGATATGCCATAAAACAAAATAAACCAAACCAATCTAAACGAAAGAATACATATTCTGTTTTAATCTAATACATATTCTGTTCATATGAATTTATCTTAAAAATGTTGTCGGCATTAAATAACCCATTGAGGTTGATATGCCATAATACAAAATAAACCAAACCAATCTAAACTAAAGAATACATATTCTGTTTAAATCTAATACATATTCTGTTCATATGAATCTATCTTAAAAATGTTGTTGGCATTAAATAACCCATTGAGGTTGATATGCCATAAAACAAAATAAACCAAACCAATCTAAACTAAAGAATACATATTCTGTTCAAATCTAATACATATTCTGTTCATATGAATCTATCTTAAAAATGTTGTCGGCATTAAATAACCCATTGAGGTTGATATGCCATAAAACAAAATAAACCAAACTAATCTAAACTAAAGAATACATATTCTATTCATATGAATCTATCCTAAAAATGTTGTCAGCATTAAATGACCCATTGAGGTTGATATGCCATAAAACAAAATAAACCAAACCAATCTAAACTAAAGAGTACATATTCTGTTTAAATCTAATACATATTCTGTTCATATGAATCTATCTTAAAAATGTTGTCGGCATTAAATAACCCATTGAGGTTGATATGCCATAAAACAAAATAAACCAAACCAATCTAAACTAAAGAATACATATTCTGTTTAAATCTAATACATATTCTGTTCATATGAATCTATCTTAAAAATGTTGTCGGCATTAAATAACCCATTGAGGTTGATATGCCATAAAACAAAATAAACGAAACCAATCTAAACTAAAGAATACATATTCTGTTGAAATCTAATACATATTCTGTTCATATGAATCTATCTTAAAAATCTTGTTGGCATTAAATAACCCATTGAGGTTGATATGCCATAAAACAAAATAAACCAAACAGATCTAAACTAAAGAATACATATTCTGTTTAAATCTAATACATATTCTGTTCATATGAATCTATCTTAAAAATGTTGTCGGCATTAAATAACCCATTGAGGTTGATATGACATAAAACAAAATAAACCAAACCAATCTAAACTAAAGAATACATATTCTGTTCAAATCTAATACATATTCTGTTCATATGAATCTATCTTAAAAATGTTGTCGGCATTAAATAACCCATTGAGGTTGATATGCCATAAAACAAAATAAACCAAACCAATCTAAACTAAAGAATACATATTCTGTTCAAATCAAATACATATTCTGTTCATATGAATCTATCTTAAAAATGTTGTCGGCATTAAATAACCCATTGAGGTTGATATGCTGTAAAACAAAATAAACCAAACTAATCTAAACTAAAGAATACATATTCTGTTCATATGAATCTATCTTAAAAATGTTGTCGGCATTAAATAACCCATTGAGGTTGATATGCCATAAAACAAAATAAACCAAACCAATCTAAACTAAAGAATACATATTCTGTTCAAATCTAATACATATTCTGTTCATATGAATCTATCTTAAAAATGTTGTCGGCATTAAATAACCCAGTGAGGTTGATATGCCATAAAACAAAATAAAACAAACCAATCTAATCTAATGAATACATATTCTGTTTAAATCTAATACATATTCTGTTCATATGAATCTATCTTAAAAATGTTGTCGGCATTAAATAACCCATTGAGGTTGATATGACATAAAACAAAATAAACCAAACCAATCTAAACTAAAGAATACATATTCTGTTCAAATCTAATACATATTCTGTTCATATGAATCTATCTTAAAAATGTTGTCGGCATTAAATAACCCATTGAGGTTGATATGCCATAAAACAAAATAAACCAAACCAATCTAAACTAAAGAATACATATTCTGTTCAAATCAAATACATATTCTGTTCATATGAATCTATCTTAAAAATGTTGTCGGCATTAAATAACCCATTGAGGTTGATATGCTGTAAAACAAAATAAACCAAACTAATCTAAACTAAAGAATACATATTCTGTTCATATGAATCTATCTTAAAAATGTTGTCGGCATTAAATAACCCATTGAGGTTGATATGCCATAAAACAAAATAAACCAAACCAATCTAAACTAAAGAATACATATTCTGTTCAAATCTAATACATATTCTGTTCATATGAATCTATCTTAAAAATGTTGTCGGCATTAAATAACCCATTGAGGTTGATATGCCATAAAACAAAATAAACCTAACCAATCTAAACTAAAGAATACATATTCTGTTCAAATCTAATACATATTCTGTTCATATGAATCTATCTTAAAAATGTTGTCGGCATTAAATAACCCATTGAGGTTGATATGCCATAAAACAACATAAACCAAACCAATCTAAACTAAAGAATACATATTCTGTTCAAATCTAATACATATTCTGTTCATATGAATCTATCTTAAAAATCTTGTTGGCATTAAATAACCCATTGAGGTTGATATGCCATAAAACAAAATAAACCAAACCAATCTAAACTAAAGAATACATATTCTGTTCAAATCTAATACATATTCTGTTCATATGAATCTATCTTAAAAATGATGTCGGCATTAAATAACCCATTGAGGTTGATATGCCATAAAACAAAATAAACCAAACCAATCTAAACGAAAGAATACATATTCTGTTTAAATCTAATACATATTCTGTTCATATGAATTTATCTTAAAAATGTTGTCGGCATTAAATAACCCATTGAGGTTGATATGCCATAAAACAAAATAAACCAAACCAATCTAAACTAAAGAATACATATTCTGTTTAAATCTAATACATATTCTGTTCATATGAATCTATCTTAAAAATGTTGTCGGCATTAAATAACCCATTGAGGTTGATATGCCATAAAACAAAATAAACGAAACCAATCTAAACTAAAGAATACATATTCTGTTTAAATCTAATACATATTCTGTTCATATGAATCTATCTTAAAAATGTTGTCGGCATTAAATAACCCATTGAGGTTGATATGCCATAAAACAAAATAAACGAAACCAATCTAAACTAAAGAATACATATTCTGTTTAAATCTAATACATATTCTGTTCATATGAATCTATCTTAAAAATGTTGTCGGCATTAAATAACCCATTGAGGTTGATATGCCATAAAACAAAATAAACCAAACCAATCTAAACTAAAGAATACATATTCTGTTTAAATGTAATACATATTCTGTTCATATGAATCTATCTTAAAAATGTTGTCGGCATTAAATAACCCATTGAGGTTGATATGCCATAAAACAAAATAAACGAAACCAATCTAAACTAAAGAATACATATTCTGTTTAAATCTAATACATATTCTGTTCATATGAATCTATCTTAAAAATGTTGTCGGCATTAAATAACCCATTGAGGTTGATATGCCATAAAACAAAATAAACCAAACCAATCTAAACTAAAGAATACATATTCTGTTTAAATCTAATACATATTCTGTTCATGTGAATCTATCTTAAAAATGTTGTCGGCATTAAATAACCCATTGAGGTTGATATGCCATAAAACAAAATAAACCAAACCAATCTAAACTAAAGAATACATATTCTGTTTAAATCTAATACATATTCTGTTCTTATGAATCTATCTTAAAAATGTTGTCGGCATTAAATAACCCATTGAGGTTGATATGCCATAAAACAAAATAAACCAAACCAATCTAAACTAAAGAATACATGTTCTGTTGAAATCTAATACATATTCTGTTCATATGAATCTATCTTAAAAATGTTGTCGGCATTAAATAACCCATTGATGTTGATATGCCATAAAACAAAATAAACCAAACCAATCTAAACTAAAGAGTACATATTCTGTTCAAATCTAATACATATTCTGTTCATATGAATCTATCTTAAAAATGATGTCGGCATTAAATAACCCATTGAGGTTGATATGCCATAAAACAAAATAAACCAAACCAATCTAAACTAAAGAATACATATTCTGTTGAAATCTAATACATATTCTGTTCATATGAATCTATCTTAAAAATGTTGTCGGCATTAAATAACCCAGTGAGGTTGATATGCCATAAAACAAAATAAAACAAACCAATCTAAACTAATGAATACATATTCTGTTTAAATCTAATACATATTCTGTTCATATGAATCTATCTTAAAAATGTTGTCGGCATTAAATAACCCATTGAGGTTGATATGACATAAAACAAAATAAACCAAACCAATCTAAACTAAAGAATACATATTCTGTTCAAATCTAATACATATTCTGTTCATATGAATCTATCTTAAAAATGTTGTCGGCATTAAATAACCCATTGAGGTTGATATGCCATAAAACAAAATAAACCAAACCAATCTAAACTAAAGAATACATATTCTGTTCAAATCTAATACATATTCTGTTCATATGAATCTATCTTAAAAATGTTGTCGGCATTAAATAACCCATTGAGGTTGATATGCTATAAAACAAAATAAACCAAACTAATCTAAACTAAAGAATACATATTCTGTTCATATGAATCTATCTTAAAAATGTTGTCGGCATTAAATAACCCATTGAGGTTGATATGCCATAAAACAAAATAAACCAAACCAATCTAAACTAAAGAATACATATTCTGTTGAAATCTAATACATATTCTGTTCATATGAATCTATCTTAAAAATGTTGTCGGCATTAAATAACCCATTGAGGTTGATATGCCATAAAACAAAATAAACCTAACCAATCTAAACTAAAGAATACATATTCTGTTCAAATCTAATACATATTCTGTTCATATGAATCTATCTTAAAAATGTTGTCGGCATTAAATAACACATTGAGGTTGATATGCCATAAAACAACATAAACCAAACCAATCTAAACTAAAGAATACATATTCTGTTCAAATCTAATACATATTCTGTTCATATGAATCTATCTTAAAAATCTTGTTGGCATTAAATAACCCATTGAGGTTGATATGCCATAAAACAAAATAAACCAAACCAATCTAAACTAAAGAATACATATTCTGTTCAAATCTAATACATATTCTGTTCATATGAATCTATCTTAAAAATGATGTCGGCATTAAATAACCCATTGAGGTTGATATGCCATAAAACAAAATAAACCAAACCAATCTAAACGAAAGAATACATATTCTGTTTTAATCTAATACATATTCTGTTCATATGAATTTATCTTAAAAATGTTGTCGGCATTAAATAACCCATTGAGGTTGATATGCCATAATACAAAATAAACCAAACCAATCTAAACTAAAGTATACATATTCTGTTTAAATCTAATACATATTCTGTTCATATGAATCTATCTTAAAAATGTTGTTGGCATTAAATAACCCATTGAGGTTGATATGCCATAAAACAAAATAAACCAAACCAATCTAAACTAAAGAATACATATTCTGTTCAAATCTAATACATATTCTGTTCATATGAATCTATCTTAAAAATGTTGTCGGCATTAAATAACCCATTGAGGTTGATATGCCATAAAACAAAATAAACCAAACTAATCTAAACTAAAGAATACATATTCTATTCATATGAATCTATCCTAAAAATGTTGTCAGCATTAAATGACCCATTGAGGTTGATATGCCATAAAACAAAATAAACCAAACCAATCTAAACTAAAGAGTACATATTCTGTTTAAATCTAATACATATTCTGTTCATATGAATCTATCTTAAAAATGTTGTCGGCATTAAATAACCCATTGAGGTTGATATGCCATAAAACAAAATAAACCAAACTAATCTAAACTAAAGAATACATATTCTATTCATATGAATCTATCCTAAAAATGTTGTCAGCATTAAATGACCCATTGAGGTTGATATGCCATAAAACAAAATAAACCAAACCAATCTAAACTAAAGAGTACATATTCTGTTTAAATCTAATACATATTCTGTTCATATGAATCTATCTTAAAAATGTTGTCGGCATTAAATAACCCATTGAGGTTGATATGCCATAAAACAAAATAAACCAAACCAATCTAAACTAAAGAATACATATTCTGTTTAAATCTAATACATATTCTGTTCATATGAATCTATCTTAAAAATGTTGTCGGCATTAAATAACCCATTGAGGTTGATATGCCATAAAACAAAATAAACGAAACCAATCTAAACTAAAGAATACATATTCTGTTGAAATCTAATACATATTCTGTTCATATGAATCTATCTTAAAAATCTTGTTGGCATTAAATAACCCATTGAGGTTGATATGCCATAAAACAAAATAAACCAAACAGATCTAAACTAAAGAATACATATTCTGTTTAAATCTAATACATATTCTGTTCATATGAATCTATCTTAAAAATGTTGTCGGCATTAAATAACCCATTGAGGTTGATATGACATAAAACAAAATAAACCAAACCAATCTAAACTAAAGAATACATATTCTGTTCAAATCTAATACATATTCTGTTCATATGAATCTATCTTAAAAATGTTGTCGGCATTAAATAACCCATTGAGGTTGATATGCCATAAAACAAAATAAACCAAACCAATCTAAACTAAAGAATACATATTCTGTTCAAATCAAATACATATTCTGTTCATATGAATCTATCTTAAAAATGTTGTCGGCATTAAATAACCCATTGAGGTTGATATGCTGTAAAACAAAATAAACCAAACTAATCTAAACTAAAGAATACATATTCTGTTCATATGAATCTATCTTAAAAATGTTGTCGGCATTAAATAACCCATTGAGGTTGATATGCCATAAAACAAAATAAACCAAACCAATCTAAACTAAAGAATACATATTCTGTTCAAATCTAATACATATTCTGTTCATATGAATCTATCTTAAAAATGTTGTCGGCATTAAATAACCCATTGAGGTTGATATGACATAAAACAAAATAAACCAAACCAATCTAAACTAAAGAATACATATTCTGTTCAAATCTAATACATATTCTGTTCATATGAATCTATCTTAAAAATGTTGTCGGCATTAAATAACCCATTGAGGTTGATATGCCATAAAACAAAATAAACCAAACCAATCTAAACTAAAGAATACATATTCTGTTCAAATCAAATACATATTCTGTTCATATGAATCTATCTTAAAAATGTTGTCGGCATTAAATAACCCATTGAGGTTGATATGCTGTAAAACAAAATAAACCAAACTAATCTAAACTAAAGAATACATATTCTGTTCATATGAATCTATCTTAAAAATGTTGTCGGCATTAAATAACCCATTGAGGTTGATATGCCATAAAACAAAATAAACCAAACCAATCTAAACTAAAGAATACATATTCTGTTCAAATCTAATACATATTCTGTTCATATGAATCTATCTTAAAAATGTTGTCGGCATTAAATAACCCAGTGAGGTTGATATGCCATAAAACAAAATAAAACAAACCAATCTAATCTAATGAATACATATTCTGTTTAAATCTAATACATATTCTGTTCATATGAATCTATCTTAAAAATGTTGTCGGCATTAAATAACCCATTGAGGTTGATATGACATAAAACAAAATAAACCAAACCAATCTAAACTAAAGAATACATATTCTGTTCAAATCTAATACATATTCTGTTCATATGAATCTATCTTAAAAATGTTGTCGGCATTAAATAAGCCATTGAGGTTGATATGCCATAAAACAAAATAAACCAAACCAATCTAAACTAAAGAATACATATTCTGTTCAAATCAAATACATATTCTGTTCATATGAATCTATCTTAAAAATGTTGTCGGCATTAAATAACCCATTGAGGTTGATATGCTGTAAAACAAAATAAACCAAACTAATCTAAACTAAAGAATACATATTCTGTTCATATGAATCTATCTTAAAAATGTTGTCGGCATTAAATAACCCATTGAGGTTGATATGCCATAAAACAAAATAAACCAAACCAATCTAAACTAAAGAATACATATTCTGTTCAAATCTAATACATATTCTGTTCATATGAATCTATCTTAAAAATGTTGTCGGCATTAAATAACCCATTGAGGTTGATATGCCATAAAACAAAATAAACCTAACCAATCTAAACTAAAGAATACATATTCTGTTCAAATCTAATACATATTCTGTTCATATGAATCTATCTTAAAAATGTTGTCGGCATTAAATAACCCATTGAGGTTGATATGCCATAAAACAACATAAACCAAACCAATCTAAACTAAAGAATACATATTCTGTTCAAATCTAATACATATTCTGTTCATATGAATCTATCTTAAAAATCTTGTTGGCATTAAATAACCCATTGAGGTTGATATGCCATAAAACAAAATAAACCAAACCAATCTAAACTAAAGAATACATATTCTGTTCAAATCTAATACATATTCTGTTCATATGAATCTATCTTAAAAATGATGTCGGCATTAAATAACCCATTGAGGTTGATATGCCATAAAACAAAATAAACCAAACCAATCTAAACGAAAGAATACATATTCTGTTTAAATCTAATACATATTCTGTTCATATGAATTTATCTTAAAAATGTTGTCGGCATTAAATAACCCATTGAGGTTGATATGCCATAAAACAAAATAAACCAAACCAATCTAAACTAAAGAATACATATTCTGTTTAAATCTAATACATATTCTGTTCATATGAATCTATCTTAAAAATGTTGTCGGCATTAAATAACCCATTGAGGTTGATATGCCATAAAACAAAATAAACGAAACCAATCTAAACTAAAGAATACATATTCTGTTTAAATCTAATACATATTCTGTTCATATGAATCTATCTTAAAAATGTTGTCGGCATTAAATAACCCATTGAGGTTGATATGCCATAAAACAAAATAAACGAAACCAATCTAAACTAAAGAATACATATTCTGTTTAAATCTAATACATATTCTGTTCATATGAATCTATCTTAAAAATGTTGTCGGCATTAAATAACCCATTGAGGTTGATATGCCATAAAACAAAATAAACCAAACCAATCTAAACTAAAGAATACATATTCTGTTTAAATGTAATACATATTCTGTTCATATGAATCTATCTTAAAAATGTTGTCGGCATTAAATAACCCATTGAGGTTGATATGCCATAAAACAAAATAAACGAAACCAATCTAAACTAAAGAATACATATTCTGTTTAAATCTAATACATATTCTGTTCATATGAATCTATCTTAAAAATGTTGTCGGCATTAAATAACCCATTGAGGTTGATATGCCATAAAACAAAATAAACCAAACCAATCTAAACTAAAGAATACATATTCTGTTTAAATCTAATACATATTCTGTTCATGTGAATCTATCTTAAAAATGTTGTCGGCATTAAATAACCCATTGAGGTTGATATGCCATAAAACAAAATAAACCAAACCAATCTAAACTAAAGAATACATATTCTGTTTAAATCTAATACATATTCTGTTCTTATGAATCTATCTTAAAAATGTTGTCGGCATTAAATAACCCATTGAGGTTGATATGCCATAAAACAAAATAAACCAAACCAATCTAAACTAAAGAATACATATTCTGTTGAAATCTAATACATATTCTGTTCATATGAATCTATCTTAAAAATGTTGTCGGCATTAAATAACCCATTGATGTTGATATGCCATAAAACAAAATAAACCAAACCAATCTAAACTAAAGAATACATATTCTGTTTAAATCTAATACATATTCTGTTCATATGAATCTATCTTAAAAATGTTGTCGGCATTAAATAACCCATTGAGGTTGATATGCCATAAAACAAAATAAACGAAACCAATCTAAACTAAAGAATACAAATTCTGTCCAAATCTAATACATATTCTGTTCATATGAATCTATCTTAAAAATGTTGTCGGCATTAAATAACCCATTGAGGTTGATATGCCATAAAACAAAATAAACCAAACCAATCTAAACTAAAGAATACATATTCTGTTTAAATCTAATACATATTCTGTTCATATGAATCTATCTTAAAAATGTTGTCGGCATTAAATAACCCATTGAGGTTGATATGCCATAAAACAAAATAAACCAAACCAATCTAAACTAAAGAATACATCTTCTGTTCATATGAATCTATCCTAAAAATGTTGTCGGCATTAAATAACCCATTGAGGTTGATATGCCATAAAACAAAATAAACCAAACCAATCTAAACGAAAGAATACATATTCTGTTTAAATCTAAAACATATTCTGTTCATATGAATCTATCTTAAAAATGTTGTCGGCATTAAATAACCCATTGAGGTTGATATGCTGTAAAACAAAATAAACCAAACCAATCTAAACTATAGAATACATATTCTGTTCATATGAATCTATCTTAAAAATGTTGTCGGCATTAAATAACCCATTGAGGTTGATATGCCATAAAACAAAATAAACCAAACCAATCTAAACTAAAGAATACATATTCTGTTTAAATCTAATACATATTCTGTTCATATGAATCTATCTTAAAAATGTTGTCGGCATTAAATAACCCATTGAGTTTGATATGCCATAAAACAAAATAAACCAAACCAATCTAAACTAAAGAATACATATTCTGTTCAAATCTAATACATATTCTGTTCATATGAATCTATCTTAAAAATGTTGTCGGCATTAAATAACCCATTGAGGTTGATATGCCATAAAACAAAATAAACCAAACCAATCTAAACTAAAGAATACATATTCTGTTCATATGAATCTATCCTAAAAACGTTGTCGGCATTAAATAACCCATTGAGGTTGATATGCCATAAAACAAAATAAACCAAACCAATCTAAACTAAAGAATACATATTCTGTTCATATGAATCTATCCTAAAAATGTTGTCGGCATTAAATAACCCATTGAGGTTGATATGCCATAAAACAAAATAAACCAAACCAATCTAAACGAAAGAATACATATTCTATTTAAATCTAATACATATTCTGTTCATATGAATCTATCTTAAAAATGTTGTCGACTTTAAATAACCCATTGAGGTTGATATGCCATAAAACAAAATAAACCAAACCAATCTAATTTAAAGAATACATATTCTGTTTAAATCTAATACATATTCTGTTCATATGAATCTATCTTAAAAATGTTGTCGGCATTAAATAACCAATTGAGGTTGATATGCCATAAAACAAAATAAACCAAACCAATCTAAACTAAAGAATACATCTTCTGTTCATATGAATCTATCCTAAAAATGTTGTCGGCATTAAATAACCCATTGAGGTTGATATGCCATAAAACAAAATAAACCAAACCAATCTAAACGAAAGAATACATATTCTGTTTAAATCTAATACATATTCTGTTCATATGAATCTATCTTAAAAATGTTGTCGGCATTAAATAACCCATTGAGGTTGATATGCCATAAAACAAAATAAACCAAACCAATCTAAACTAAAGAATACATATTCTGTTTAAATCTAATACATATTCTGTTCATATGAATCTATCTTAAAAATGTTGTCGGCATTAAATAACCCATTGAGGTTGATATGCCATAAAACAAAATAAACCAAACCAATCTAAACTAAAGAATACATATTCTGTTCAAATCTAATACATATTCTGTTCATATGAATCTATCTTAAAAATGTTGTCGGCATTAAATAACCCATTGAGGTTGATAAGCTGTAAAACAAAATAAACCAAACCAATCTAAACTAAAGAATACATATTCTGTTCAAATCTAATACATATTCTGTTCATATGAATCTATCTTAAAAATGTTGTCGGCATTAAATAACCCATTGAGGTGTTGATATGCCGTAAAACAAAATAAACCAAACCAAACCACTGTGCCATGAACTATCCTCAAATTATTAAACTGAGACAGAAATGAATTTGCATCAAGTATCTTCATTTGCTTTCTTGTTATCTTGATTTTATTGATCAAACTGTACTGATAAATCATCAGTTTCCTCCCTTAAGATCTAGGAGGTATAAAAAGCACCCTGTAACATCTGTCAGTAGATCAGTCGTCAGAGTAAAGTGCAATAAAGCTTTGGTATAAGTTTATTCACTGGTTCTATTTTTACTATACAAACATTGAATCATCAAAATAAACAGCATGTAATCAGAATGAAGAGGAAGTTTTTGATAAAAGGAGCTCATCTTTTACAATGGCTTTCATAAACAAGGCAAGGTTCTCTTCTTGTTATCATTCAACCACTTCCTCATTCTTATTGTACTATATCACTAATTATGCTTAGTAATTGGTGTACTAATATCAACTTTTTGTTTCACAAATACTCATACTCTTACACTCCCTTCCTCCATATATATATATATATATGATATGTGTGTGTGTTTCATTGAATCTGACAGCTTACAATTTTCTTTTATGATAAAGAAAGATGTGTAGAAATTGTCCATAAGGATCATTGTCCCACGTTCTTTTGATCAATTCATTTGCCATTTTCAAGAAGTTTGTTGTTAGCATATTTTTAGGTTTGTATTCTAAACTGTTGTAAAAAAAAGTAGTCGTAGGAATTCCATGTTGGTGTGCTTCCAGAACACTCCTCAGACACTCTGACTAGTTTCAAATCAACTAAGTGTGTCGGTCTAATTGTTTATTTTTAAAAGTGCTCTTATTATAAACATCTTTTACAATTAGTAGTTGTTAAAATGACAATAATATTTGCAAGGATTTTTCTTATAGATGGCTCATAACCAAAATTACTTGAGACAATAATCATTATGGACATTTTCCAAACATGATAAGGACAACAGAAAAACTGAATATGATGGACTTTGCTCTATGGTGTACTTTATGTATTTAAGCACAGTTCTAGATTGGTAACAAGGGCTCATCATTTTACAATTGAATTGGCTAGATGTAACCTTAAAATTATTTTCTAACAGATTTTTTCTCACACTTCCCACCTGTGGAAGTCTCCCCTGACTTCTTACTTTCTAACCAACTTTGATCACCAAAAATTTAAATGCAATGTCAATCATGATCTACTGTCTTCTTGATTCCTCTTCATTTATTGTTCTTACTCTTTAATAATCTTTTTCTTATTCTTTCAAACCCTTATGTCTTAGTGGCTTTATTGTCTTGCTTGGGGTGAAATGACTCGCATTCAATGAATAATGTATTAAAAAGGATTGCTGCCCAAATACATATATATATATATATATATATATATATATATGGTTAGAATGTTAATTTTCTGATCATGAGACCTGGGTTCAAATCTCACTATGGTTGATTTATCAGGAAGGAGACTTCCTGATATTATTGGTCTGGAGGGTGGACAATCCCAGTGTGTGGCACCTTTGGAAAGTGCCTGAAAACCATACCACAGGTTGACTCAAGCCTTGTGAGTGAAATTGTATAGACAGAACACTTGGGGCCATTGATAGCTGTGCTAGCATGAAATCAGAAGTCATCATGATCGAGGGTTTGAGTGTGCTGATGTTGTTCAGATTACTGATCATTCTAGATAACACGCTCTCTCCCAGAAACTGTAACTAAAAGTCTGCTCAGCATACTTGCAGTATAAACCACAGGGGAGGGGGCCTGTGGGTGTTGAACAAACACAAATGTGCCTGAACAAGAGTCTACAATACAGATTGGATAGCTGCCCTAGGAGATGGGTATCCTTGAATATGAGTGGCCAGTTTATATATATATATATATATATATATATATATATATATATATATATATATATATAATATCACTTGATAATTAGAAGGGATAATTCCAAGGAGGATTTAAATCCAAAGAGAGCTCAATGTAAGAACAGAGCAAATATAATAATGAATACAGAATCCTTAAAAATCAATTTGGATGATATTTTATTTTGTGGACTCAAAAGTTCATCTCTTCAGACCAAATTTTACAAAATAAATTTATTTTATAAAAAAAATTTAAATTAAATAAATAAATTTAAATAAATTTGAATTAAATAAATTTATTTTGTAAAATTTGGTCTGAAGAGATGAACTTCTGAATCCACAAAATAAAATATCACCTGAATGGATTTTTAAGGATTCTGTATTCATTATATATATATATATATATATATATATATATATATATATATATATATGCATGCATACCTATCTAATGCTTAAATTTCAAATTTCATCTCTCTTTGTCTCTATATGGTTTGAGTAGAATAATGGTTTATTGTATATTTGACCGGCAATATTTTATATCTGGATGTCCCTCTGCATAAGACAATCATATTTCAAAAGTTGTCACTGAAATTTTGTAATCTTGATAATGAGAAACAAGAAAAGAATTTGGGAATTAATAAACTGGCACTACTGATTGGGCAATCAAATCATAGAAAGATTTTATTAATTTCAACTGACAGTCATCGTGGGTAAGACGATAAATGACATCCAACAGCATGGCCTCTGATTGAGAGGTTTTGAGGAGTGTAAAACCACCTCTTAATTGCTGGTGTTCCCATGTACACCCTGAGCCAGGGCCCCAGCTATGGGCAAATAGTTAACCCCCAAACTGGATTTAAAACACTATGAAAGTGTAAAAATAGTTTTTAATATCTGCAATACATTTTTGTAAAAAATTATTACCAGCAATGAATTTTTGAAGAAAAAAATTATTACAAGCAATACATTGTTACCAGCAATACACTTTTGGAAAAAAATATTACCAGCAATACACTTTTCAAAAAAGATATTACCAGCAATACACTTTTCAAAAAAGATATTACCAGCAATACACTTTTCAAAAAAGATATTACCAGCAATACATTTTTGAAAAGAATATTACCAGCAATAAAATCTTGTTGGAATTAAATAACCCATTGAGGTGTTGATATGCTGTAAAACAAAACAAGCCAAACCAAAATAATCTCAACTTGGTTTTTAGGTCAGCAAATGACAAATATTTCCTCATAATGGTAACTGTTTCTTTATAAGGAAACATTCAGGATTCATTAAGTAAGCAACTACTTTCAGTTTAAATTTATAAAATCTTTCTGTTTAAACAGTGTTTTAGGAAAATAGGGTTGTTCAAATCCAATAACTTATTGATCTTTCAAGTATTGATGGAAGGTTTTTTCCTAACCTGTTCTTTGAAGTCATATGTAATGTCAGAATCTTAATTATGTCATTATTTTCTCATCAAGTTTCATGTGCTATCCATTTTAGTTATTGATGCTTTTTTTGAAGAAAGATGGTCCTCACTAAGACCTACATGCTTAATTTACTCAAAGCCATTTTTAACCCTTGATCTGAGAAAGTTGTCATATACAGATGACAGTTTAAATATTTCTGAACTAATTTGACACCATGCATGATATTTATATGAAAGTTTTGATCTGCCAAAACTATTTAAGAACATACCATAAGTTTTTAGATTAATGCTTTTCTTTTGTAGCAGTTTTGTAGCACTGGACCAAACTGTCCCTAGGGCAGCCTATTCTATGTACAATTTCCTTATCTCCTGCACCAAATTTGTTATAACTGAGCCAAACACTGATTTATTTGAAGGTCTTAGTATCATAGTACTAATAATTAAGGAAACAGTTAATATTATCATTATCATTTTTGTTTTCTTGCCAGTCAGAGTGAAAGATTTTTGTAATATCTTTTTTTTTATCTTGGTTTGCTAACTTCTATCACTCATCTTTGTTCCCATGATTATCAATATTTGATGTGATCAGATGTTGTATACATCTTCCAATTTACACTCTGAAGAAAAGGTAAAAATTTGACCCTCATCAATGATCAAATGCCACACTTTTCTCTTCTGAATCTAATATACCCCCCCCAAAAAAAACTTTTTTCCAGCCAAATTGAATTGAAGAAACGAAACCAACTAATTGCTTGTATTGCTTTTGCCGTTTGTGATGAGTTCTATTCAGGTGAATTGTGTAAAGACCATTTCTGCATATTGATTATAGCCATGTTTATGTGGATTATATTGAGCTCTTTAAATATAATTTGCTATGTAGAGTCTCATACAAGTAAGTTCCAAATCTCAACCTCCTGAATATTGTATTTGACTCAGTTGCTCTTTGATTCTGTTTTGAAGCTTTTTCATTTGATATGAAAAATAGGTTATTAATTAAATTAATGAAAAAAAATCATATTTGCCAATAAGTCTTTTAAGTCTTACTCATATTTTAAATTCATGCAAGTCAATATGTCTTGTGTCCTTTTATGGGATTCCTTTTTTAATATCAAATGAAATACTGTCATAAAACATGAATGCTAAAGAGTGTATCAGCAAAAACACTGTGATAAATTAAAATACTAGTACTAATAGGTGGAATAATCCAAATACCTAAACTCAGAACTTTGTGCAACCAACATCAGTACAATTTAAGGAATTTTTTCTTGGTTGTGTGAGTGTCTATGTGTGCATGCTCAGCTGTAAAAGTGGAATGAACAAAATGTAAGGCTCAAAATAACTGTTCAAAAAGCTTTTATTTCTGAGAGTGCAAAATAGTAGTATTTTGTGGGTAAAAAGGTGGGTTTCCCCAGTTAAAATAGTTCTTGAGTAGTTGTTTTTGTTGAGAGAGATTTCTCTGCTAGTTCCCACAGGAGAAATGAGAAATCTGAGTGTGAAACTGCTAGGACAGGCTCATCTTCTGCAACAAGAATTGTGTGTAGTTTTCATTTGGTATATGTCTTGAAGGGTGATTCCTCTACTGGTTCCCATTGAAGGAATGAGAAATCTGAATCAAGCTGCCAGGACAGGCCTCATCTTCTGCAACAAGACTTGTGTGTAGCCCTTGAAGCCCAGCTTGAAGGTAGAGGCCACTAAAAGTGAAAAAGTGTGGACCTTAATGTTGGGTCTGTCTATATTTCTGAGATGAGGTATTATGTACAGTATTTACATTACTCGGACTATTATCCTCATCTTTCTCGCCATATTTGTCACAACGTTTCGGCCGTTGTACGCTCCGGCCTTCTTCAGGTGGTTGGAATTTCGAACTGAACCCTTTATTTTGATCACTGGGGTAGACTGTTCTAGTTCCACGAGCCATGTTTGATGGATGTCAGTTATCAGTTATCTCCTGGTAATTTTCCCTCTGAAAGTTCTCCACTGCCTGAACCGGGTATTGAACTCACACTCCTTGGGTCTGTCACTGGATCTAACCAATGCCTTTATCCACTGTACCATGTGTCCTTGAGGACAATACCCGGTTCAGGCAGTGGAGAACTTTCAAAGGGAAAATTACCAGGAGATAACTGATAACTGACATCCATCAAACATGGCTCGTGGAACTAGAACAGTCTACCCCAGTGATCAAAATAAAGGGTTCGGTTCGAAATTCCAACCACCTGAAGAAGGGCGGAGCGTACAATGGCCGAAATGTTGTGACAAATATGGCAACAAAGATGAGGACAATAGTCCGACTAATGTAAATACTGTACTTAATGTTGGGGTTGTTAAAATGGAAAATGGAAAAGACATCAGTTAGTGCTTGGTCAGCATTTTTATGGTTTCTGGGATTTCTGGTTGTACCCTGCTGATTATTTCTGGTGCTGCAAGTAAGGAAGCTCCCGCGTGCCACAATAGCCAACAAGTGAGATAGTTTCTATACACTTTCATAACATACTGAATGCAATTGTTTTCCATTGACTTCATGCAGAGTTTTATATAAAAAATATGATAAGTAAATGAGCTAAAAAATGAAGTTTGCAATTCAATTCATATTTTATTATATGGAAATCTATTTGTGCTGACCACCTGTGTACATCTATATATATATATATATATATATATATTTTTTTTTTTTTTTAAGCGTATCACCCCAAGCAAGGCTGGAAGCCACTATCACGCAAGGGGTTAAAGAAGGGTTGGAGGAAGAGCAGATAGGAGTGGTAAAGGAGGGGATGTGGAAAAAGAGAAAGACAGTGGGTCGATCAAGGCAAGGGGGTTACAGAAGATTTGGAGCAAGAGCAGATAGGAATGAAAAATGAAAGGATGTGGAGAAGGGAAGTGGATAGATCAAGGCAACTGGATATGTCGATTGATGCTACACTTAAACCATTGGAGATTGTATTTGTCAGGGAAACAGTAATAGGGAAGGGAGTTCCATAGGCAAGATGTGCGAGACATGAAGCTATTGGAGTAGAAGAGATGTCTACATCTAACAGTTTCCATGGTGTAGGGGTGGGAGCGGGATGCCAGCCTTGTGGGACATTTAAATTCATGAAGCCTAGGGACAAGTATATATATATATATATATATATATATATATATATATATTTAAGCATGTCTATGTGTATACCTTTGAAGATATTGAACTAAATGCACATATTATCATGAAAAACTTCTCATATATAAAAATCTTTATGCTTATGTAGGAACACGAAGGGTGATTATCACACTTTGGTTAAGACAAAGTCACGAGGGTCATGTTACAGCCATTAAGTGACCCTTGTGACGTGATAAAACCACAGTTGCTATTTAGCATGCCTAGAGACAAAACCATCCCCAGCCATGCCAGTTGCTGATAACAGACCTCTAGGGCACCAGACATCATCTCAAGGCCACAGTGGCAGGGAGAACAGAAAAGTCCACTTGGTACTTCAAAGTTTGTAGAATATACCACAAGCCTGTTTGTTTTCCCCTTCGGAAATATTATACATAAAACTCTCTCATTTCTTGCCTTTTCATTCTGCTTGTTTTATTCAGATGCTACAATTTCTCTGTGTGGGATAAATTAATGACAAATATGTGTATATAATTACTTTTATGATATAGGGGTATATAAAATCACTTTGAGAATAATGTATGTTTGTCATTCCTTTTTGTCAGCTCTTCTCTTCCATCCGTGTATTAAGTTTTTAATATACCTCAGATATAATAATACCGAGAATAGGTAAAATATAAACTGGAAATATTCTTTCTTGTTAGCAGCCCCATTTCTTATATATTCCTGTTCTTATATACAGAGATATATTTCTAACCATACATATATATATTTATACATATGAATATATTTAATTTTAGGAGGCATGGTGGAGTAATGGATAACGGCTTGGATTGAGAAATTGGAGAGCCGAGTTCGAATTCCAGTCAAATCCCTTACATTCACTTATATGCTAATACCCTTGGGAAAGGTATGAATCCTCTTCTTCTCCCTCCAGCTATGGGTAAATAGCAGGACAGACTGGGTTCTGTAGCCTTGGATGGCAACTGGTCTAGGAGAAGGACAACTCTGAATTCAAAATCTGTGAAGGGTCTTTGGGGCACCCTGTGGCCCGTAGTGCACTAAGTCTCTGTATTCAGCCCTTCAAAAAGTGTGGATGGTTCTGCACAAAACTTTCACCACTATAATCAGTTCTCATGTGCTGGTGTCAGGCTGTCAGTTTCCTAGGAACTGATCTGCTTGACCCACATACGTCGAATTCGACGGGAGAGTCGAGTATATTCAAT
The DNA here is from genome assembly GCA_964036315.1 of Acanthosepion esculentum. Classification (NCBI taxonomy): domain Eukaryota; kingdom Metazoa; phylum Mollusca; class Cephalopoda; order Sepiida; family Sepiidae; genus Acanthosepion; species Acanthosepion esculentum. The sequence continues at coordinate 1,136,257 of OZ038490.1, read as the reverse complement.
GTGGTGTATAGGATATGCATGCAGCATAGTAATTATTAAAATGTGGGATTGGTACATAGAGTTCAAATTCCAGGTGTGGCCAGTTTTGCACTAACGCCCTTGGGAAAGGCATGAATGTATCTCTTCTCCCACCTAGGTGTAATAGCTGGGCAAACTGAGCTTCCTAGCTTTGGTTGGCAACCAGTCCATGAGGACAAAGATGTAGGGGTAGTAACTCCACCCCATAAAAAACTTGAAAGTACAGCAGTAACACCTTCCAGGGTGAGGCTGTGACCTGGTACTTAACAACAACAACAACAATCTGGTATATTTGAACATATGTTTGTTGTGTATAAGCCTGTAAGTGATAAATACTTAGACAATCCACTTTTTCTGTCCTAGCTTTCAAGGATTAGAAATTACTATATTTTCCAGCTTACAAGACGCACTTTTTTTCATAAAAAATACCCTGAAAAATATGTGTGCGTCTTCCAAGACAAATGTAAGGTAACACCAAGGCTCAAGTAAGCTTGGACGGTCACCTAATTGGCTTGACTGATAGGAACGTGCATTTTTATGTTGAGTCATTACACTATAATGTTAGCTATCTAATTCAGCCTTTTATATAATGTAATCTCAGTACTTAGATGTTACAAGTATTTCCAAGACTATAAACCTTCCTGGAACCGAGCCACAACCTTAAACATGCTCTGTTTACTAGCAGCAGTGGGAATCTTTCTGCTCTTGACTAATATGTCATTGCCATACAAACAAAATCGGACGAGTGATTAATGTTATCAATACGTGGCACCAGTATGTGAGGGACGTATGGTGAATGTGTTGTATGAGAATGACTTTTTTTTTTCTTAGGAATTTCTATCCAATATTAGGGTGCATCTTCCAAGCCGCAGTGTCTTGTAAGCCAGAAAATATGGTACTATTGAGATTAATATATTTATCTTGGTAATTGCAAACAAAGTATTTTGGAATTTGTACCTTCTGCTTTTTCTCAGGTGTCTGCTTTATTGAGTAACTTTTGAACCTTTTTGACCCTTTTATTCCGTCAATAGCAGTAAGTTGTTGACATTCTGCTGCATATATGAGGTGATGCTTGAATCTGTCAGTTTGTCATATTTTATCCTTATAAGGCTCTTTTAAAACCAGAGGATATTATTCACTGCCTGCCCCAAGGATTGAACATGACCAGCTAGTAACTAGATAGGACACAAATAGATTCTGTTTATTTATGTGTATGTATATATGTGTATGTATATATGTATATCTTTGCATAGATATAAATCTGTTCTATTGAAATGCTCTATCAATAATGACTGAAACAAAATCATTATAATCATTACTTGATAACTGGAGGTCAGGCTCAGGGTTTTGACACTGGAATATAATTGCTCTTAAGCCAAGGCACTAAAATTATATCTTGCAGTAATACCAAATTTTATCAGTTGACATTTATTCATGAGTGTTGAGATGTATGTCTTTGAGAAAACAAAATATATCTTATAACATCTTTAATTTGCAAATCTTTTGAAGATTTTGATGTTTTATTTGTTGTTGTTTGGGTGTCTGAACTGATGAACGAATGACATAATTAATAAACAGGAATTTATTCAGAATCTGTCAAAAGACTCTTTGCTTAACAACAACTGCTGGAAGCTTCCCAAAACTACAAGAGGAATTAGACTTTTCAAGGTTATATTCATGTATCTTCAATTCATAAATGCATCTTTATCCAGAGAATCTGTTTCTCTCTCTCTCTCTCTCTCTGCCCCCTCTCTCTCTCTCTCTCTATATATATATATATATATATATATATATCTCCAAGTATAGGATTGGTGTATACGGAATAAATTCCAATAACCAACAAATACTATTCTTTAAAGAGAGCTCAATACAGAGTAGAGCAATTATAATTATATATATATATATATATATATATATAATTATCTATTTAAAAATGATGACATAAGTATGTTATAAAATCACTACAAAAATAGCCATTTTGTTTCAACATATATAGCCATTTTGTTTCTATATATATATCTATATATATATATATATATATATATATATATATATAAACAAAATGGCTATATATGTTGAAACAAAATGGCTATTTTTGTAGTGATTTTATAACATATTTATGTTATCATTTTTAAATAAATAATTTTATATATACATATATATATATATATATATATATATATATATATATATATATATATATGGTGGACTCTCCCGTGGAATTCGACGCATGAAGGTCAGCAACTCAGTTCCTAGGAACTGACAGCCTGACACCAGCATGTGAGATTTGATTATAGTGGTAAAGGTTTTGTGCAGAACCATCCACACTTTTTGATGGCCTGAATACATAGACCTGTTGCTCTATGGGCCACACCGTCCCCAAACGACCCTCCGCAAGTTTTGAATTCAGAGTTGTCCTTCTCCTTCTCCTAGACCAGTTGCCATCCAAGACTATAGAACCCAGTCTGTCCTGCTAATTACCCCTAAATGGATAGAGAAGATGATGATTTATACCTTTTCCAAGGGTATTAGCACATAAATGAATGTAATGGATTCAAATAGAATTCAAACTTGACTCTCCGATTTCTCAATCCGAGCTGCTATATATATATATATATATATAATAAAATAAAATCAGTATGTTTCATACCTTCTTTGGTTTAGTTAACTCTTACTAAGCAAAGATGCTGAAACTATTAAACCCATTGGTGTATGGCATTCAATTTTTTAGAGAGTGATTACCTAATATTTAAAATCTCCCAGCCTTAATATTACCATTAGCTAGCAAAGTAAATTAGGCATAAGGAGCTAGATTTTTAAGGAAATGTTATGTATGCAGTAATAGGGTTAATTTCATTATTATTATTAGCATTATAATTATTGAATATATGATAAACCCTCCAGATAGAGAAAACCGCATTGGCCCAAAGTGGGGCAACCTTCAATTTTAGGTGATTCTAAAATTTTGGACTATAGTTTATATATATATATATATATATATATATATATATGGGGTATTTGAAACATCAGTTTTCTGTTGTTCGGACACAATTTTTCTGATTCCAGGGAGAATATGAACATAAAATGTCTTCTAAATGCTTTTTCACATTCATAAGCCATTATCAAAGATGAAGTACCTGAAAAACTGTGATGGTACCCATTAATATGTGAAGACATGACACACATAAACTATCAAAATATACACAACGCATACATAGGTATTACTATCAACACAAAAATAAAACTCTTTGATTAAGATTGCACTAAAGCATATCTTCCTTATTTCATGAATGAATAGAATTAGTATCCTCATTTTTGTTGTTTTGATCAGTTCACTTTCTCTTCTTAGATGTTTTTGAATTCCTGAGGTGAATTATTATGATTGTTTTAATTAGTACTCTTTGACTGATATGCTTTCTAACCAAAATTATATTGACAGATTTATTATATTAATTAGTCAGATGAGTATCATCATTTTCATAATTTTGTTCACTGAATCTAAACTGTATTTTTGGCCTAAATGATTTTCTTTTTTGAGCCAATTCTCAATTATTACCATCTTTAACTGTAAGTAAAATAAACTTCTTTTGGATTTTGAAAAGGCGCATTCCTTTATCGTCTTTATAGAATATTACTCCTTTCTAAATGCAAAAGAGGCAGCTTGATGCAAATCTAAATAAAATAGATTTTGATAAATATCATCTTGAATTCTGAAATAATTTGTGGTTATTATTACAATAAAATGTGTATCTACATTGTTACTATTTCCTTCCAAATGTTTTCAACCAATCTATTCTTCAGCCATATAATTTATTTGCAAGCCATCTTGATAACTTGTGGAATAAAACATTTTGTTAATAGCAGAATCCTAAACAGTGTAAAATTTTTTTCCTTACTCTTTTTGATAGTTTTCTCATTTATACACAATTTCCAAATTGTATATAATTTTATTGCAGATTAAAATGTGTGTTATTCAAACTATGGATTAAATAACAAAGAAGTCTAGACTCTTTAGCCTTGATTACTAACCAGTCTACTAAAAAGACAATTCTGAATTCAAAACCACTCAGGTGTGGGGCTGGCAAACCCACCCTGTAAACACCTACAATAGCAAAACCCAGTGTGGTGAAACTCATGACATTTACCAATGCTTTTCAACCTTTTTGTTTGTTTGTTTGTTTTTATTGTCAAATCCAAAATAGGACAAAATGGCGTAATGATATTTTTCTTGAGCATTAGTCAAAAAGTAATCTGGATCAAAACAGCTTTCTTTGTTTTGTTTTGTGTTTTGATCAGGAAAATAAAAATTAATTCAATGCTTACTTTAAATAATGAATCAAATACTTGTTTACTTTCTTATTACATAAGCAGATCAAAATTATCAACCAAAAGCAAACAAGACCAATTTCATTTCAAAATTATTCAATGTGTCAGATTTTATTTCTTTTTTTTTTAACTTTGTAGTTTTATTTAATCGACATGGGTTCTGATTATTTGTTTAAGGCTAAAGTTCTTTGTAATAATTGAAGTTTTAGTATCTCTGCTTTATTCAAAACAGAACCAGTTTGCTGCTGAATTATTAAAATCATATAACTGCTTGTCATTTTATTCTTTCGATGATATAATTTTGTCTAAGAAGCTAGGTGCAGTGGAATATGAGCTCCATCAGACAGACAGCTTAATGAACCACATAACTAACCTTATCATTCAGATTCTGATGAATAAAGAATAGCATAATTTAACTAAAGGTACTGGAACAAGAAAAGTCATCTTTATGATTAGAATAATATCAGAACAAGCAATACAAATGTATGAGGATGAATATCTATGTTTCATAGACTATACAAAAGCATTTGATAAGGTGCAAGGGAATATGAGCTCCATCAGACAGTCAGTTTAATGAACCATATAACTGAGCTTATCATCCAGATTCAGATGAAGTGAAAACAGTGTAATTTCACTAAAGGTACTGGAACAAGAAATGTAATCTTTATGATTAGAATCAGACCAGAACAAGCAATACAAATCTTGAGAATGTATATTTATATATTTGATAAGGTGCAAGGAAATGTGAGCTTCATCAGAGAGTCAGCTTAATGAAATACATAACTAAGCTTATCATCCATTTGGATGAATAGAGAATGTAACAGAATTAAACCTGGCAATAGGACAAGAAGTGTGTAGTTCTGTTAAAGATACTGGAAGGGGAAATGCAATCTTTATGAGTAGAATTATATCAGTATAAACTTGATTTATTTGGGAAAGATATTAGAATGATCCAGTATATTTACTAGTAGATTACTACCTGGAAAAAGGTGTAATCCTCTTGCCAGATTTAATTAACCTTTACAGCCAGAAAACTAAAAGTCCAACAAGGATTGTTCTGCAGGCACAATCTTACCAACATAAGATATGCAGATAACACTGTGCTGATGGAAAGCATGAAGAAAGGACTAAGCATCAGTTGTAAGAAGACAAAACATATGGTTGTAAGCAAGAGGGATGCCCAAGATGTGAACTATGAATTGCTTAGAATTTCAAATCAAGTCAATATAAAAATTGAAATATCTGTGAAGTGTTTGAACAGTTGGCAGAAAATGTGGCACGGCCTCATTTTAATATTGAAAAATTCTTTTCAAATACTAAACAAAGAAACAGAAACATTTCAATAGAAACACAGAAAAGGGTGCTGAACTGCAATGTAATATCAATCGTCTTTTATGGCAAATGAAGAAGAGATTTGAGGCAACAGAAATGTGATTCTACAGAAGGCTGCTGTGAATATTACAGACAGAGCATGTGTGCAACAATGTAGTTTTAAAGATAATGGAAACAAAAAAGAACACTTAGAATCAGAAAGAAACAAACAGTTGAAATTTCTGGGATGCATAATAAGAAAAGAGGTCTTAGAAAATTTGATGTTCACTGTATATAATGAAAACAAAAGAGGCAGAGGGAAACAGGGAGTAACCTACCTAATGTGCTTGTGCAAATGGATGGCAGAACATGGTGTGGAAGGCTTTATATAAAGATAAACATTTCTAAGAACTTCAAAGGATATAAAGCTGTGGAGAGCCATATTCATGATGTACTAAATGGGGATGACACATAAAAGATGATGGTACAATGAATATTTTTTTCAAACTGAATAAAAATAAGAGAAATACTTTAAAGTGTTCAGCTTTTAACTGACTTGAATTTTGAGTGAAGACACGCCTCAAGCAAACATTAATCAGACAAAATGTCAACCAATTTTAAAAAAATATCCTGATAGAATAAAAGTGTTGCATAAATAAGGAGTAGTTAGTATCAATATTTATACAGTATGTTTTTATTAAGCTAAGGTTTTGCTGATTTCTAGGCAAATAAAGATGAAATTAATTGATAAGTACAATGATTCTATCATGGGCTTTAACTGTGCAGATTGGTAACTTGAAGAGAATCTATCATTAACTTTCAATGTATTGATATATTCTCAAATATTAAAAAAAAAGCAGATATGATTTTCTTTTCTCAGTGTTCAGAATTGTCATGGAGGACAAGTCGCAAAATGTTACAAACTTGTGAAATCCTTTTATTATTAATGTACAAGCGAGGATAACTTTAAATATTAGATGTATCAAATTTTATGCAGTTCACTTGATGTTAATCTCTTGGAAAATCTACAATTTTGTTTCTCAATCTTTCCTTAATATGCAAGTTGTTGTTTGCCAGATTTAAGAACTTTTTACAGAAACTTGACTTTGTTCATTTCTACTTGTTCTTGCTATTTCAATTGGCTTGCAAGCCTTTGCAAAGCGATCATTTCATTTTTATATTGTGTAATCTCTCTTCGGATTTCAGTGTTTATTTTTACTCACAAAATAAACACACTCATAAAAAATGATGAATCCTACTTTTTTCAATGGATTTTCTTTTATTTCTTCATATTATTTTTGTTGATTTCTGTGTTATTGACTTTGTGGCTGAGAAATTTTATTGACAAGCCAGTTCACCAAAATGTGGATGTGCTATCCTTTGTGAATAGAGCAGAAGTTGATAGAAATGGATTCGAAGCAAAATCCTCTTTGACTGCTCCATTTTCATATTTATATTCTTTTTCCTTTGTTTCAGTTTTCTGTTTTTATCATTCACCTTTCCATTTCTTTCTTTTATTCAATCCTTCTTTCTTATAGAGCTTTTCTTTTTTCTCTTCATCTTCTTATTCCTTCTTTTCTCTTCCCTCTACAACTTTTACTTTCTACGTTTTTAACCTCAGCTTTTTCTTTCTTTCTTCTTCTTTCACTTAATTTTTTGTTTTTAAACTCTTAATGTCATTTTCCTTTCTTTCTATCTTCCTCTTCAATCTTTTACTCTCTATCTTCCTCTTCAATCTTTTACTCTCTATCTTCCTTTTCAATCTTTTACTCTCTATCTTCCTCTTCAATTTTTTACTTTCTATCTTCCTCTTCAATCTTTTACTCTCTATCTTCCATTTCAATGTTTTACTCTCTATCTTCCTCTTCAATCTTTTACTCTCTAACTTCTTTTTCAATATTTTACTATCTAACTTCTTTTTCAATCTTTTACTCTCTAACTTCTTTTTCAATCTTTTACTCTCTATCTTCCTTTTCAATCTTTTACTCTCTAACTTCTTTTTCAATCTTTTACTCTCTATCTTCCATTTCAATCTTTTACTCTCTATCTTCCTCTTCAATCTTTTACTCTCTAACTTCTTTTTCAATCTTTTACTCTCTAACTTCTTTTTCAATCTTTTACTCTCTATCTTCCTTTTCAATCTTTTACTCTCTATCTTCCTTTTCAATCTTTTACTCTCTAACTTCTTTTTCAATCTTTTACTCTCTATCTTCCTTTTCAATCTTTTACACTCTATCTTCCTTTTCAATCTTTTACTCTCTATCTTCCTTTTCAATCTTTTACTCTCTAACTTCTTTTTCAATCTTTTACTCTCTAACTTCCTTTTCAATCTTTTTCTCTCTAACTTCCTTTTCAATCTTTTACTCTCTATCTTCCATTTTAATCTTTTACTCTCTATCTTCCTTTTCAATCTTTTACTCTCTAACTTCTTTTTCAATCTTTTACTCTCTATCTTCCATTTCAATCTTTTACTCTCTATCTTCCTTTTCAATCTTTTACTCTCTATCTTCCTTTTCAATCTTTTACTCTCTAACTTCTTTTTCAATCTTTTACTCTCTATCTTCCTTTTCAATCTTTTACTCTCTAACTTCCTTTTCAATCTTTTACTCTCTATCTTCCTTTTCAATCTTTTACTCTCTAACTTCTTTTTCAATCTTTTACTCTCTATCTTCCATTTTAATCTTTTACTCTCTATCTTCCTTTTCAATCTTTTACTCTCTAACTTCTTTTTCAATCTTTTACTCTCTATCTTCCATTTCAATCTTTTACTCTCTATCTTCCTTTTCAATCTTTTACTCTATATCTTCCTTTTCAATCTTTTACTCTCTATCTTCCTTTTCAATCTTTTACTCTCTAACTTCCTTTTCAATCTTTTACTCTCTATCTTCCTTTTCAATCTTTTACTCTCTAACTTCTTTTTCAATCTTTTACTCTCTATCTTCCTTTTCAATCTTTTACTCTCTATCTTCCTTTTCAATCTTTTACTCTCTAACTTCTTTTTCAATCTTTTACTCTCTATCTTCCATTTCAATCTTTTACTCTCTATCTTCCTTTTCAATCTTTTACTCTCTATCTTCCTTTTCAATCTTTTACTCTCTAACTTCCTTTTCAATCTTTTACTCTCTATCTTCCTTTTCAATCTTTTACTCTCTAACTTCCTTTTCAATCTTTTACTCTCTATCTTCCTTTTCAATCTTTTACTCTCTAACTTCTTTTTCAATCTTTTACTCTCTATCTTCCATTTTAATCTTTTACTCTCTATCTTCCTTTTCAATCTTTTACTCTCTAACTTCTTTTTCAATCTTTTACTCTCTATCTTCCATTTCAATCTTTTACTCTCTATCCTCCTTTTCAATCTTTTACTCTCTAACTTCTTTTTCAATCTTTTACTCTCTATCTTCCTTTTCAATCTTTTACTCTCTATCTTCCATTTTAATCTTTTACTCTCTATCTTCCTTTTCAATCTTTTACTCTCTAACTTCTTTTTCAATCTTTTACTCTCTATCTTCCATTTCAATCTTTTACTCTCTATCTTCCTTTTCAATCTTTTACTCTCTATCTTCCTTTTCAATCTTTTACTCTCTAACTTCTTTTTCAATCTTTTACTCTCTATCTTCCATTTCAATCTTTTACTCTCTAACTTCCTTTTCAATCTTTTACTCTCTATCTTTCTTTTCAATCTTTTTCTCTCTATCTTCCTCTTCAATCTTTTACTCTCTATCTTCCATTTCAATCTTTTACTCTCTATCTTCCTCTTCAATCTTTTACTCTCTAACTTCTTTTTCAATCTTTTACTCTCTATCTTCCTTTTCAATCTTTTACTCTCTAACTTCTTTTTCAATCTTTTACTCTCTAACTTCTTTTTCATTCTTTTACTCTCTATCTTCCTTTTCAATCTTTTACTCTCTATCTTCCTCTTCAATCTTTTACTCTCTAACTTCTTTTTCAATCTTTTACTCTCTATCTTCCATATCAATCTTTTACTCTCTATCTTCCATTTCAATCTTTTACTCTCTATCTTCTTTTTCAATCTTTTACTCTCTATCTTCCATTTCAATCTTTTACTCTCTATCTTCCTTTTCAATCTTTTACTCTCTATCTTCCTCTTCAATCTTTTACTCTCTAACTTCTTTTTCAATCTTTTACTCTCTATCTTCCATTTCAATCTTTTACTCTCTATCTTCCATTTCAATCTTTTACTCTCTATCTTCCTTTTCAATCTTTTACTCTCTATCTTCCTCTTCAATCTTTTACTCTCTAACTTCTTTTTCAATCTTTTACTCTCTATCTTCCATTTCAATCTTTTACTCTCTATCTTCCATTTCAATCTTTTACTCTCTATCTTCCTCTTCAATCTTTTACTCTCTAACTTCTTTTTCAATCTTTTACTCTCTAACTTCTTTTTCAATCTTTTACTCTCTAACTTCTTTTTCATTCTTTTACTCTCTATCTTCCTTTTCAATCTTTTACTCTCTATCTTCCTTTTCAATCTTTTACTCTCTATCTTCCTCTTCAATCTTTTACTCTCTAACTTCTTTTTCAATCTTTTACTCTCTATCTTCCTCTTCAATCTTTTACTCTCTAACTTCTTTTTCAATCTTTTACTTTCTATCTTCCTTTTCAATTTCTTCTATTTTTCTTTTACCTTTCTTGCTTCGGTCTTTCTTGTCTTTCATTTTTTTAATCTTTTCTCTCTTCTTACAACTTGATGTTTTTGCACAGTTTTCCATTTCCCTTTTTTTCCTTTTCAAATACGAAAAAAGCCTTTTCCCTCCTCATTTTCTTCCCTTCACCCTCAGTTATTGATGAAATGGAAAAGATTATTGATTTTCCCATTGTTATTTAATGGTCTCACTGATAAGCCTCTTTCTCTCTCTTTTTCTTGCAAATTTTGTCAATGTTTTTTCTCTCTTGGGCATTAAGATTTGTGCTTGCACACGCACGCACACATGCACTCTGCTTCTGCATGTTTCTATGCTTCCATTAATGTTGACGTGTAAATTACCACAGCAAGGGGAACATGAACAAAATGGAACCAAGTTCAATTCCTACTTACAGTCATTCAGACTCACAAGAGGGTGCTGAAAATCTAATGGCCTGATTGTATTCTAAGAAAATTCTGATATTTGGTCAGTTGGTCAGTTATTAGGAATCATGCCATTATGTGTCTGTGTGTATGTACAGAGGAGATTTGGGCAATCATGACTCTCCACAATTTCCTATTCTTTGTAACTCTGAATAAACTTTGTTTTTATTATCTCCTCTAAAGCCTGTTCTGCTGTCCATTTACACAAGCTGCTTTCATGTTGCCTTCAGTATGTCATGTAAGTGTCAAATTTTCCAAGCCCTCTTTCCTCATTATGTGCCATAGAAATTTCAGTTATCTCTTTCTGATGCTAAGTATAAGTGTCCTTTTTGTTTTCATTTTCTCTAAAACTTTGTTGTTGCTCTCATGTTTAGTCTATTGCATTCTCAGCATCCTTCTGTAGAACCACATTTCTGTTCCTTCAAGTCTCTTCTTCATCTATGAGGAGATTGTCTAGCATTCATCGACATATAGGAGGACCGGTATTACATAACAGTTCAATACTCATATATTCGTTATTATCAAAATTCACCTGTTTCTTAATAAATTGCTTAGCTTTTGAAAGGCATCTTTCACTGTCCCAATATGTTTTCAGATTTCAGTGTCACACTTTCTGTCCTCTGTTCAAACACTTTCCAGATATTTACATTTTTGTATTTGCTTGATTTTGGCATCTCTAATTTGTAATTTGTATGTTGGGATCTTCTTTTTGCTGACAACCATACATTCTGCCTTTTTACAATTAATCTTTAGTCCTTTCATCTCCTTTTTCTTTATTACTTTCTGTGGAAGTTCCAGTATTTTTCCTTTCTCGGCCTGCAATCAACACTTTGTCATCTTCATATCTCATGTTGTTAAGATTGTGGCTGCCAATAATGAATCTTGCTAGGACTTCTAATTCTCTCAGGATTGCTTCACTGTCTAGGTTGAATAAGTCCGGTGAGAAGATGCATCCTTGTCTTATACCTCTTTCTGTTTTTCTATATTTATGGAATTCTTTTTCTATCCATATAAAGGTGGTTTGCTGCCATTATAAGTTCTGGATTATTCTAATATCCTCCCCAAATATGCCATGTTCACTGAGCAGTTCCAACAGTTCTTTCATGTAAATAATCTAAATAAGATTATTTAAGTGACGAATATCAGACAGATGATATTTGACAAATCTTCCGTTGTTTTGTTACTTGCCAATGACATTTGCAGTTTGCACTCTTGTCTTCAGAAAAGGCATGAACTCAAATTTTTTTATTTTCTGGCTGTGATATTTCATGGAAAGAGTGAGTGTAATATGTATGGCAATTTAGAACATTTTCCTTTTATATACTGTGTCCTGTATATTAGATACATACATACACACACACACGCACACACACACACACACACACATATATATATATATATATATATATATATATATATATACATATATATATATATATATATATATATATATATATATATATATATATATATATATAGGAGAAACAGTGGAGTAGTGGATAGCAGTCTGGGCTGAGGAATCGAAAAGCTGAGTTCAAATTCCAGTCAAATCCATTACATTCACTTATGTGCTATTACACTTGGGAAAGGTATGAATCCTCTTCTTTTATGGGTAAATAGCTGGACAGACTGAGTTCTACAGCCTTGGATGGCAACTGGTCTAGGAGAAGGACAACTCTGAATTCAAAACCTGCAGAGGGTTGTTTGAGGACTGTAGCACATTGGGCAACATGTCTCTGTATTTGGGTTGGTTTATTCACAAAACCTTCACCACTATAATCAAATCATATGTTGCTGTCTGGCTGTCTCTTCCTAGGAACTGAGGGAGGTGCCTGACCTATCAGACATTGTAAAAGAGTCCACAGTAGGTGCGCAGGTCAACGGCCCACATTGATCAATGACAGGAGAGTCCAGTACAGAGAGAGGGAGAGAGATAGTTGTCTGTATGCATGTATTCCACTTCTATATGCCATTTCCCTTCAGAATGTGAAGGAATATAGCTCTCCACAACATCATGTCCTTTGTAGCTCTAAGCAGTGTTTTTCCCCACATTATCCCTCTCAATCTATATTCTACCATCCTTTTAGACAATCTTTTTAGATAGTTTACTCAGCCTTTCCCTCTCTACCCCTGTGAGTGTCAAATTCTCCTAACCTTTTTTTCTCATTATGTGTCCCAGAAACTTAAACTGTTTATTTCTGTTTCTAAGCACAAATACCTTTTTGCACTCATTTCCTTAAAACTTCTTTGTTGCATACGTATTCCATTCACAGTGTTCTCAGAAGCCTTCTGTAGAGTCACACTCAAGCCTCCTCTTTGCACATAAATGTCCCAAAAACTTGAATATCTTAAATGGCAATCATCTCTTGTTCATAATCAGCTTTATATTTTAATTCTCCCTTCTTAAAACCGTTTTAGATGGTTTGTTCGCTGACATTCATTAGGTAAAAACTTGTTCACAGCAGCATCTGTTTTGGCTCTTATATGGTCCACATCATGGTCGACAACATGTTGTCTTGGTGACTTCTTTTTGGTTTGCAGTTTTTAAGTCAGCAAGAAATCAGTCAGGCATGAACGTAAACCAGATTATATTAACACACATTTTGCTTGACACAAAAAATCAAGCAAAGAAAAGCTTAACACTGGATAAATTGAAAAGGTATCTTTTTAAATATCATTTCATCTTATTTTACTGGGCTGAGATATTTTGTGTGTTTTGTTTAAATGTGTGTATATTAGCATATGAATTCATACCATATTTGCCTGTGTATCTTTCTAAGTGTGCATCTTTGTGCATTTGTATCTGTGCAACTGTGGATGTAATGGTGCTGTAAATTTGATCATAAATTATCAATCTTTGGAAGCATGAAGTGTAAAAATCTTGCCACTAAGATTCAACACTTTTAAATATGAGTTGAAATTTAACAGTATTTTTATCAGCATGACCCATTTTATCTCTTTAAAGACATCAATTTCTTGTCCTTGTTTTTGGTTTTCATATCGTCACTCAGATTCTGAAAGCAAAATACCAACAAACCCATTTTGTGCTGCCATAATTTGGTAAACCTTTTTACCAGAGGGACACTAAAGTATTGACCAAACAGAAATCTTTTTACCTGCAGTTTAACCTTTAACATTCATTTTAGAATTAGATTAAGACAAATCTGGATATTGTTTTGACAAAAATCAAATGCCAAATGATCATTGCGTATAATTCAGCTTTGACATATAATTCTATCATTAAATATAAATTATTAAATGCATTTAGTTTATTACTAGCAACCATGCCCAGCTGGTTGATCAGAAAAGGCTTTCCTTTAGAATGGAGCAAAAACAGCATCATGTTTAAATGTAACAGAGTCTATCACCTTCAATTACTTTAAAATACTTTCTTTAAAAAAACATTTAAAATGAATGCAGTTACTGATATAACAGAAGTTGTCTGTATTTATCAAATCAAAGTTAACCGAGGACATAAAGGGGTAAAACAGACAACACTTCAGACCACAGTTATTTTGGAGTTTTTGAAATTCAATTTGTCAGTGTGCTACCAGGGATGTAAAAGAGGATACATTTATAAAGCAATTGTTAAGTTTAATGAAAATTTGTTAAAAGATGAAAATAAGAAAGAAACCAGTAAAATTCACCATTTTTCACAATTTATGCAGGTTTTCACGATATGGGTGGACAGAATTATCAAGTTAAATGACTGTTAAACAATCAACTTATTGTTGGCTACAATTGAGTGAAGTTTGTATTAGATTGCTGGAAAATTGAGGGAGTTTTTAGTTTAAAATTTGTGTTGAAATTGATTTTTCATTTTTCTGAGTTTTTTGCTAATCGCAGTGGTGTAGAAATAAAAATGAGGTATTGTTGAGCTTGTTATAAGTAACCTCCATACCAAGTTTGAACGAAATTAGAGGAAAAAGGCTGAATTTACTGATTTTTAATTGGCTTTATCGATCATTGATGTTTTAAAAAAATTATCGATTTTTTGATGCTAAGAACCTATCTCTTACATTGTACAATGTATATGCCAAGTTTGGTCAAAATCGGTTGGATGAATCACACAGACAGACAGATACACAGACACACAGACATGCTCTGTCTTATATATATATATATATATATATATATATATATATATATATATAGATAGATAGATAGATAGCTCTATATACTTTTAGAAGTTAACTGGGAATTCTGTGATAATGTATAAATTATTAAATAGTTGATTATAATTCTATATAATGTTAAATAATTCTATAAAATTTTATAATAATTGCATTATTGAATAATACTACTTTTTTAGTTTATTACATTTTTCACCAGAATATATCTTACATATTTATAAGTTTATCATTCATCCTTGCATTGAATATTTCTGCCATATCTGATGCTTTTGCTATATATTTAGAGATTCTTTATAAAATCCAAGAAGACTAAACTGCAATGTTATTGATCCTGATCTGGCATCTCAGTTTCAATCACTTTTCCATTGCCATAATATAGCTTTCCTGTGCCATTTCTATAAATACTTTCATAGTAATTGTTCTGGTGAACCTTCCTCTATAGTACCTAGTCTTATGAATTACTAATACTAGTTTGGCAGCAAGGTCTCATCATTTTACAGTTGAAATAGCGAGATGAAACCCTAACAGAGTCCTCTATCACACTTCTTCCTTGTGGAACTCTCTTCCAGCTTCTTGTTCCCCTGTTTGATCTACAAAAATTGAAATGAAACATCAAACGTTTTCTTCTGTCTTCTTAATTCTTGTTCTTTAATTTCTCTCTCTCTCTCTCTCTCTCTCTCTCTCTCACACACACACACATATATCCTAACACTCAGTAATGCCTTGCATCTTAGTAGCTTTATTGCTTTGTTTGGGGTGAAATGATTAAAAAAAAACTCTATGCCTGGGCACCTGACCGAATGGTTGGAATATTCATTTTTGAACCATGAGAACCAGCTTTGACTCTCGCTATTGCCAATTTGTCAGGAAGGTGACTTCTTCATGTGATTAGCTTGGGAGCATGTGGCACCATTGGACAGTGTTTGAAAACCATACAATGGGTTAATCCAAGTCGTGTGAGTTAAATTATGTAGACAGAACTATTCAGAAGCCACTGATGATTGTGCTAGCACAAAGTCACAAGTCACCATGACTGAGGGTTTGAGTGTATTGGCCTTGTTGAAACTGTTACTCACATCAGTTGAGGCACTCTCTCCCAGAAATTTTAACTGAGGTCCACTCAACATAGATGCAGTATAAACCACAAGTGGGCTCTGTGGGTGTTGATAAAACACAAATGTGCTTGAGCAGGTGTCTGCAACTGGGATTGGCTAGCTGTCGTAGCAGACAGATGGGCTTGTAAATAAGTAGTCGGCCTTTATATTTCTGTATAATTTTATGTAATTTCTAAACAAATAATGTTTTTTTTATTTATTAATCCAACAGATTTTCATCACGTTAAACATTATTTTTAGTGGATACCCATATTTGAGTAGACGCTCTGTTTATTCTAAACACTATGCTTATTTTCATCTCTTGGCCTGAACAATCAATAAATCTTATTAAAGATATCCGCTCCAGCAAGATGCGAAAATGCGTTCCCCTTTGCAGGAGAAACAAAAATAAATATACTCCTTAATATAAACTGAGCATCTACTTAAATATGGGTATCAGTTAAAAATAACTTTCAAAATGATGAAATAATCTATGTATAATTAGGCAATTACATAAGTTTATGATAACTCAATATAATTTTATATTATTTTATTATTATATATAAATTATTAAATAATACATATAACATAAATATATAAATATTATTATATTATATATAATATTATATATATTATTATTATTATATTATATATAAAATATATAAATATTAATATATATATATATAAATATATAATATAAATATAATATATATATATAAATATAATATAAATATAATAAATATATCATAAATTATTAAATAATATAATGTATTTAGTTTATTATAATTCTACATGATTCTATCATTATTAAATAAAATTACAAAATTGTACAATATATTTTTAATATATATAATTTTATATTATTTATCATTATACATAAATAGTACCATCTATTTAGTTAGGAGTTAATTTGTCTCGTTTTTCTAAAGGCTATTCATAATCCTCGTTTTTTATTTTTATTTCTTGGAATGAGTTCTTCGTGAGAAAGTGTTTGTATTTTTGAAATCAAAACAATAATAAATTAAAAATATAAAATGATTGTATAAAAGTTTCAGTCAGTAATTCCTGTATGGATGTTATTTTGAATTTTGTCTCTCTTTTACTAATATATTTTTCCTCTGTGTATCTTTGTACCTGCAAGTTTATGACTCCCAGCTTTTAGCATGAATGCAATGATAAACTTTCTGAATATCAGTCATTAACTATTCTCAAGTTTACATTTTTATTGGTCATTCAGAAATTGTTTAACAAGGATTGTTATTCATCATTTAGCAGTGGCCATGTTTATTTTCTTTTTCATCCTGGATAGAGATTGGATGGGTGTGGGTAATTTTTTCTGTCATAACAGGATGTCATGTTCATGGTAACATTTTCCTCTTCTTATTGGTGTTAATTTATACAATTGTAGTTAATTTTTATTGACATTAATTAATACAATTGTAATGTGTCATCATTTTTCTAAATGATGAAAGAAATGTTTTCTGTTTGTCCAGTAAAATTTCATATACAAATAAAACTGATCTTTAAGTCACATTCTCATTTGTGTGTGTGCAGGAGAGTGACGTCATATGTGCATTAATATTGTTTTGCTTGTCTGGATGACCATTCATAAATTTATTTCATTTGGATCTCTTGTATTTTTTGGTTAACCTCTTGACAGTCCAACGCCATAAATGACATAAAATATTATGCTAAATGATGTTAAAAAAGACTCCTTTTCTAAGAAAGTTGTGCTCAATGGAAATAGTTGTAATTTTTGTTGACAAATTTTAATTGGAATCTATAAGGTAAACATAATGTCAAAGAATATCAAAGGTTTTATTTGTACAAAAAAGACTTGAAGGCGTTTAAGTTCTATACTTAAATTTTTTTTTCTATGTTGGCAAACTTTGAGTTGGCATTCAGAAATGAAGTGGGGATACCTTTTATGTAGTTACTGATTAACTGATTAGTATACTTTTTTTATATTCCTCATCCTGGCTAAGACGTTAAATTACATCCACGTCCTGGGTAAGACGTTAAACTATGTCCAGCAGCAAGGCCTCTGATCAGGAGGTTTTGAGAAGTGTCGAACCACCTCTTAATTGTTGGTGTTCCCAGCTTCACCTTGACCTAGGGTGGTAGCACCTGTTAGGGTCCCAGCTATGGGCAAATAGTTAACTATTACCAGCAATAGTTTTTTGAAAAAAATTATTACCGGCAATACAATTTCAAAGGAAATATATTACCAGAAACAGATTTTTGATAAAACAAAATATTACCAGCAATAAAAAATTTTGTCAGCATTAAATAACCCATTGCCATAAAACAAAATAAACCAAACCAATTCTGTTATATTCCATGTTAATAGGAATATATACTTGAAAAACACGGTGGATAAAATAAGTAAAGGTTTATTGTAACAAACCAGTACAATAAGAATAAAGGTAACAGTTATGCACAAGTCAATCCAGTATTGAGTGCTACTATTGGAAGGTTGGTAGTTCTCGCTTAAGTCTGAGTCGTACTCAACAGATGCCAGCTAGTCGGCATTTACTAGACCACGAGGGTAGATGTAGCACAAGGCCGAGTTTAACATGTTTCTTCCAAGCCTGTAGGCTCGGGAAAAAATTCCCCATAGAACCCACATAAATGGATTCAGGTTGGTCAACGTCCCCAAATGAGACTCTGCCCTTCAGCAGAACCTTGTCCGGGTTCCTCTCTGCCCAAAGGCAGAGAGTTCGACCATCTAGCTGGAACAGATCCCAGCCAGTGATATCTAGCTATCCCCCAACAAGGGTTGCATGTGGCACAAGGCTGGGTTTAATGTGGGTTTTCCGAGCCCATAGGCTCGACCCAAAATATTCCCTATTTGAACCCGTAAAAATGGGTTCAGGGACAGTCTACCTCCCTGAACGAGACTCTGCCCTTTGGCGGAGCCTCGTCCAGGTTCCTCTCTGCTTGAAGGCAGAGAGTTCAACTGAATACCTGGAACAGATACCAGCTAGTTTCTGTAGTCTGTTGATTTACAGATACTTTTAGGCAGTTACTACCTATAGTGTAGTCACTCATGGGGGTGACAGGTTATTCCATTACATCAATTTCCCTTACAGGAAAGCTATACACCTTTAAACATAGGCTGTACAGAAATCGTGTCACTGGCTCCAAACTTGCAGGGCAACCAGATATTCATTACAAAAATGTTTGCAAATGTGACAGTCTATCAAATAGAATGAGAATATATATATATATATATATATATATATATATATATTTGTCATCCACAGACAGACTGTTTTGCTGTTTCACAGCTCATCAGTGTGGCTAGACGTCCGGTTGCCTCTAGCTGGGATCGAAACCCGACTGAATTTGCGTCAGTCGGAACTTCTCCCCACTAAGCTGTCAGCGCACGGCAGGAATGAAGGTGGATTTTAGCGTGTTTATTTTTAGATTTAGATAAACACACAGTGACTGACAGTACCTGTAGATTTTAATAATAAAAATGAACACAATGAATTTATATATATATATATATATATATATATATATATATATATATATATATATATATATATTCATTGTGTTCCTATAAAGGAGTGCTTTCTCTATTGAAAATATTAAAATCTACAGGTTTTATTATTTCTCACAACACAAATTGACTTTTCTCTTACGAGTTATTTTAATTAATCATGTATTCTGAAAGAATAAACAGTCACTCTGTTCTTCACTCACATTAAATAAGACTGAAAGTTGAACTTTGAAAAAGCATCAGAAGCATATTCTCAAACAACCTGGTGTGTCACTTTGAAAATAACATTGGCTTTAAATAAAAGTGAATATAAGCAAGAACAAGAGAGAAGAAAAGCAAGTTTTTAATTTATTTTAATCTTTTAAAGACTTAATTTTCATGAAAGATTTGAAAATTAACAATAACAATATTTTTTTATCAATTCTAAATCTATTCACAAATGGACTTTCTTTTCTAAAGTTCTGAGATTAATAGATTTTTCAGGTTTAATGACTGGATTAATAATTCCCTTGAGGTAAGTGGAAGCATATTTTGGCTAAAATATGCTAATACCTCCAAACAAAAAAAATGAAAACAAAAAATATACAGAATTATGAAAATCCATTCTTGAAAATTATAATGTTCAATTTTCCTTCTAATTAAAATCTAAAATCTTTAATAATAATTAGAATTTAATTTTATTTTTAATATTTATTATTTAAATTGAGATTTATTCCAGAATTGGAAATTTTCTCTGTAAAATTTTTATAGAAACTATTTACTTTATTTACTTAAAAAAGATTCAAAATTACAAATTTCAAAATTTGTTTGAAGAAAATAAAAGTAGATGAAATTAAATTTCAAATCAATGACTTTATTCTCCTTAAAGAAAAACATTTTTCTCAATAAGAGTTTTTAAATGCCTTTATCAATTTAGAGATCTTTTAATATTTAGTATCAGTTTGAACATAGAAGTTTCTAGAAATAGCAATAAACTATTCTGTATGGATCATATGAATCTATCTGATCAGAAACAAAAGCAGGAATAACTTTCATAGATTATTTATGATCAAAAATAGGATAATTCTTCTTGAACAAAAATAAAACATTACATAAATAGGATGCAAAATAAATGTGATGTTTTCTTCAGTCCAAATTTAGAAATGTAAAAGATTTCTGTTTGCCTTTTTTAAACAGTTCAATTGAAATAAAAAAACAAAAGTTGATTTTATTTTCAAGAAAATTTAGTAAAGCAAAATAAATAAAATTTGGTTGAGAATAAAAAACAAAAAATATCTTGATTCTTACAAAGGAATTAAGATTTTGTATTTTCCTTATTAATTCTTGTTTAAGTATATGTGGTAACCTAGAAAGGGTTACTAAATGAGGAATAACCAAAACAAAGGTTGGAAATGAAATGGTAATCTTTATAACCTCAACAAAATACAATACTCGCCAGCAGCGTGAAGTAGGTAAACCACTACTAGTGGTGCACTACTTAGACAGCATATTAGCCCCACTTACAATACAGTCCAACGTATTTATGAGGATTGGGACATGCCCATTACTATTCATAGGTATGGTATATAACAGAGAGGGAGAACAAAAGGGTAGAGAGAGAGAACGAAAGAGTAGAGTAAAGAGTGTGTAACCTAGAAAGGTTTACTGAATGAGGAATAACCAAAATGGAGGTTGGAAATGAAATGGTAATCTTTATAACATCAACAAAATATAATACTCGCCAGTGGCATGAAGTAGGTAAACCACTCCTTGTGGTGGACTACTTAGACAGCATATTACCCCCTACTTAAAATAGTGTCCAATATATTTATGAGGATTGAGACATACCCATTAGTGTTCATAGGTACTGTATATGAGAGAGAGAGAGAGAGAGAGAATGGAAGGGTAGAGAGAGAGAGAGAACGAAAGGGTAGAGATTGTTGTAACCTAGAAAGGGTTACTGAATGAGGAATAACCAAAATGGTGGTTGGGAATGAAATGGTAATCTTTATAACATCAACAAAATACAATACTCACCAGCAGTGTGAAGTAGGTAAATCACTGCTAGTGGTGGACTATTTACCCCCCACCCCCCACTTACAGTAGTGTTCAACATATTTATGAGATTTGTGACATACCCATTAGTGTTCATAGGTATGGTATATAACAGTATATAATTATCACTTTGTCACAAATGATAACATTGTACTCATGGTTTAAAAATGTAACTGCTTCCATGTTACAGACACATCTTAAAATTCCCTTTAAAAGAAAGTTTTTCATATTTCTGGAAATATATTCTTATAACTGTATAAGTGAACAAAGAAAAAATGTCTGTCTTTAAGAAATGGATTAATCTTTGTCAATCAAAATCATATACTTTGTTCATCAAATATTAACTTTGTCACAAATACATATTAATATTTTTACATTATTTAAAGTTTGACCAATATCTTCATCTTTGTTGTTATTATTGTATTGTTTCAACTGTTGTACTCTTAGACCTTCTTCAGATATTAATCCTGGTAACCTTCAATGAATTTCAAACTGAACCCTTTATTTAATCTATGGGGACAGATTGTCTTCTGCTCTCCATGTCTCAATATATTTTGTCTTGTTACTTTTCTTTAACATGGCTCAGTTATTGCGAGTCTTGTTTCCATTGTTTCTAAGTCTTTACTACCCAGCCTAAAGATTGAACTCACAATCACTATGTTACCAAATTAATACTGATTTTCCAGTATACATGATTCCAATGTTTTGTTAGATTAATCTTCTTTCAAAGGTTTTCAAAGAGAGATTTCTTTCTTTGAATTACTTGCTGATCTTTTACATATTTGACAAACTCCTCTGGGGATGCTTTTCTGAACACTACAATCTTAACCGCTTCAAGTCGAGAGTCAATCATTATCTATCCTCCTTATCCTCATAATGTTTACTTCTTACCACTTTTATTCAAGTCACACACATCATTCATCATAACCATTTTAACAGTAACCCTCTGTCTTGCATGGTTCTTAAAACTTGTATTAGGTCAAACATTGTAAAAAATAAATAGTGGAAAAGCTAATGTCATATTTGTGTCATACAACTTAGAATCCCAAATTTTCAAACATTCTTTAGCATTGACATGAACAATGTTTATGCTCAGCAGTAATATTGGTTCTTGAGCCTTCATTAATCATTTTGGTTCTTGAGCCTTCATTAATCATTTTGGTTCTTGAGCCTTCATTAATCATTTTGGTTCTTGAGCCTACATTAATCATTTTGGTTCTTGAGCCTTCATTAATCATTTTGGTTCTTGAGCCTTCATTAATCATTTTGGTTCTTGAGCCTCCATTAATCATTTTGGTTCTTGAGCCTTCATTAATCATTTTGGTTCTTGAGCCTTCATTAATCATTTTGGTTCTTGAGCCTTCATTAATCATTTTGGGGAGAATTAAACAGAGTTATGACTGTTATTCAGACAATTTTCATCCTCTTTGCTGTTAAACTTAAATGAAGGCATTTATCTTTTTCATCCTTTCTAGCTTTCGAAATTCTTTGCAAGAATGTCGGCAGAGGGTCATTTTATCCATTCATAGCTTTTTTCGTCTTCATTCCAAAAAAGTTCAAAGCTATACTGTCTCCTTCAACTCTGCCATATGTTGATTACTCTTTTTATTCATACAGTCTATAATTTTCTATTTTGTTTTATCATTGCATCTTGGGCTCATGACCATATAACGTTGAAACATTGGTTCCCATATGATTACCGAACTTAAGCAATGTTGGGCCTGGTCAGTATCTAAATGGGTGACCACCTTGGAATTTCAGGTGCTGTAAGCTTGGGTAATGGATAATTTCCTTGGAATTGTTAATTGGAGAGTTCAAATTCCAGTTGGGTTCATTATATTCACTTACATGGAAATCCCCTTGAAAGGTATCTTTTGTCCTCTTCATCTATGGGTTAATTAGTAAGACTTGTATCACTAAATCATTATTAACCCCCCACCCCAAATTCTTACAATCTAAAAGTATTTTCTGGCATTAAATAATTTGCAAAGCGTATTTAAACTGTAGAAAAGGAATCAATCAATCACTTATTGCATCTTGTTTTGTGTGTAAGTTAAATTTTATTGATATAATTATTTAAAATTCATATTTATTTCCAGAAAGACAGACTATATTGTTCAAACAATAACAATATATTATTTCCAGAAAGACAGACTATATTGTTCAAACAATAACAATATATTATTTCCAGAAAGACAGACTATATTGTTCAAACAATAACAATATATTATTTCCAGAAAGACAGACTATATTGTTCAAACAATAACAATATATTATTTCCAGAAAGACAGACTATATTGTTCAAACAATAATAATATATTATTTCCAGAAAGACAGACTATATTGTTCAAACAACTGACCCTGTTTTTAGTTTAGTTGTTGCTATTGGCATATTTTGGTTAATCTGTTCTTTAACTCTTTCCAGGTTTATTCTGTGAGAAAACAACAAAGTATGTTCTTAAAAAAAAAAGCAAATACCAAAAACAGCAAAAGAAAAATGATCATTATTATAGCCACCAGATCAATCCATTTCAGCCGTGCCTGGTACTCCCATTAGACAGCGAAAGAGAGAGTTCCTAACAACCAATTTGTTAAACAAAGAAAACCACTATTTAAATTATTTACTTGCAGACTATTATCATCATCTTTGCCTGTGTTATCATTTGGGACAATAGCCTATTGGATTAAAGTGTCAGTTCATGAATTCAGTAACATAGTAATTGTGAGTTCAATCTCTGGGCTCAACAATGTCTACTCGAACTCAGTGGAACCAAATCGCGCAGTAACTGGTCAGTACTAAAAATAAGATCTAGACAAGATATCCCTATATGGGCAGTGGAATGAAAACAGTCTACTCCTGTAGATTAAATAAAGGGTTCAGTTTGTAAATCCCTGTAGGTTGCCCAGACAGACCTACAGCTGATGATGAGTGGATGGGCACAATGGCCGAAACACTGAGTTAACAACAGCAATTATACAAAGGAGTTCAACCATCCAAACAATATTAGGTATGTTCAGGACTCTTCTCAAAATTTTAGACAAAAGATAGACCTGTTTTGTCAAGAAATATAATGAGTAGTTATACAGGATGTTTAAGGCATGAAACTGACAGTGACTTTGCAGTGTTGATTTTTATCTTCACATTATTTATATCTATAAACACTATATACTTAATACTGATCACTCTTTGAACATAAAAATAACAAATATATATATATATATATATATATACATACATATATATATATATATACACATATATATATATATATATATATATACATATATATATATATATATATATATTCAAACAAGTTTGATTATTCTTAATAGAATCCTCTTGTAATTACAGAGAAGAGAAGTTTCTTAGCATCCTTATTAACGGAAGATAAAAAATTACCATGTTGATGCATATTCATTTTATTCCAAGTAGTTTCAAGATAAGCACAATGTCATCATCAGAGTGCAGTTTTTTCTAAGACAAAATTGTGTTCATCTGAAAATTAAATTTTTCATTTGTGAAGTGAAAAACGCTATGGTTCTGTATTGTATGAGTTTTAAATTTGTTGTTTGTATGTTTACATCGTTAAATTTAAAAATGCAATTCAAAAATACTTTTACAAACTTTGGGGCAGATTCCTGACACCAAAACAAGGTCAAATGTCAATATAAACATATGTCCAAAAGGCCATCATTGTACCTCAACACAGCAACAAGTGTTCAAAATATCCTCTGCTTGCTTGCTTCTGTACATGCATTCACCCATTGGGCTATTGACTAGCAGGCCCTATCAAATACCCCCACATGGTGTCAAATGGTTTTGCAGGCACCAATGATACGTTGATGAAGTGTCTCTGCATTATTCAACCATTTTAGGTGGCCCCATAGATAAGGATTGAGGGAATGTGCAGACCATGGAACCAGTCCTCCCCTACCTCTCCATTTTTCATGGTAGATGTCAGCCAGTGCATTGCAAACAATGTGATTAAAATGTGCTGGAGCCCCATCATGCATGAACCACATGTATCTTCATATTATCAGGAGTACATCCCCTAGCATGTCTGGAAGTGTGCTCAAAATAAAGTCCCTGTACACAGCTCCTGTAAGACATGCTAGGAGAACATATGAACCTACTTGACAGTCACCCACAATTCCAGCCCATACATTAATCGTAAACAAATGCTGGTGTCTAGCCTATATTGCACCATGGGGATTCTGATCCACTCACAAATGTTGGTTGTGTAGATTTGTTATTCCATTTCTTCCAAAAGTTGCCTCATTCGTAAACAAAATTGAAGCGACAAAATCGGATTGGCAGTTTGTGCAATAAACCATTGGTAAAAGTTCTCCCATGGTAAGTGATCAAATAGCTTTCTCTTGGAGTACTCTTCATGTGGTAATATGTGATGTACAACATGATAGGGACACTTGATGTCTGCTAATACCTGGATCATCTCTGACAGCCTATAGAATGTGTTCTTTGTAGTCAGGCATATGAGCGGATCTTGGTTTTCCTTGATACATAGTTTGTGGTGCCATGGATGCTGTCTCAGCAATGTGATAATAAAGAAAAATAGTTGGATGACTCGGATGTCTACGGTCTGGTACAGCCATGCAGTTTTGTATTCATTATCATTCATGCGGCCATATTTAAAAATCATATCTGCCAGTTCACAATATGAATATCCTGGCATTATTAAACAGAATACTTCTCAATTAACTCACTACAACAAACCTTAAGCAGTCAAGACAGACTAGCCACGAATGTACATGAATGACAAATGTAACCTAGTCTACATGTCAACACCGTGTCATCTACCGTAAACTTTCTTTAAATTTAATAACTCAAAATTGAAGGATGAAGACACGCACACATACATACATACATATGTATGTGTATATATATATATATATATATATATATATATATATATATACATATAATACTCAAACACTAATATTCCATGTTTATAATTTATTACATTGGAATCATAATTACAATCCAATTCATCAGACCTACAAATTATAAAGTGTCACTGCCAACACTTGAGTTTGAACATGGATCACCAGAGGGCAAGCACAGTTGACCTCATCTTGAAATAATTATATCACATGATGGGTAAAGAAAAATATATATATGGGAATTAGTGGCATCTGACTGAATATTGTTTGAAGGTGTTACTATTATTGTATCTGTGATTTATAAATCTCTCCTAGAAATGGGCATTGCAAATATATATATATATATATATATATATATATATATAAATTCTAATTTGATTAAAAAGAACTGACAAGGTCTATCTGTTTAATTTTTTATTGTATTTTTACAGTTTTTGAATAAGGTGTTGAGTATTGCACTCAAAGTTGTAGATAAACTGTCCAAACTTCATATTTTGTTATTTTTGTTCAAGCACTTTCAACTTTCA
This sequence comes from Acanthosepion esculentum, assembly GCA_964036315.1. NCBI lineage: Eukaryota > Metazoa > Mollusca > Cephalopoda > Sepiida > Sepiidae > Acanthosepion > Acanthosepion esculentum. The sequence continues at coordinate 1,109,318 of OZ038490.1, read as the reverse complement.
CAGTCAATATCAAGTACCAATATGGTGTCTGTGTGGTAGTTAGAATTCCTGTGTCTGCATCCTGGTATTTTTGGGGGGAGGCTGGACTTCTGAAATGGTCTAGCGTGTCAGCATGTGTAATGGCTGTTGGGAACAAGGTTGCGCAAAAAGATTGCAGTTTTTGTATTTATTGATTTAATTGAAATTTTTATTTATATTTTATTCATACTTTTTTGTATTATTATAATAAAATATGTGCACACATTAATTATATGCACTTTAAAATATCTTCGGTAGGAAATCATATTTAATTTTGGCCTGTTTGTTTTCTATAATACTAACTTCTAGAGATTTGAGTCTTTCCTTGCATTGGTTGATGTAGAGTATCTCGGTGTTATCTACTAATATTAGTCTTATGCTGATAGTTGTGCTTTGGTCATTCATGATGTGCTGGTTGATGTGTACACAGATTGCACTAAGTTTTGATAGGTGACAGCTCAATCTGCAAGAGAGAGACTGATGTGTTGACAACACTTCAATGGGCAAGTTAACTGGATGACTCAATAAATACTATTAACCCTTTATGGTCAGAGGGGCCCAAATGTGCCAGTAAATTTCACATGCTTACAATGCAGGTGTGTCTGAATGTGGCTGCAATCAGGTATCACTGTATTTCAGTACACAGCAGAAACGCACATTACAAGATCAACGAGTGATGCCAGAAATCTACAACTCTGTAAAAGTTGTAGATTTTCAAGATCATATCTCATAACCAGTAATGCCAAGGAGACAGAATTTGGTATCATGTCAAAGAGAAATAGTTTTTTTTATTATTAGTGTTGAAGATACAATCACCCAGGGAGTATGAGAATTCATAGACAACATTATTTTTACATAGTGGGACTTTTAAGGCCCAGAAAAATACAATAAAAATTAAACAGACTTTGTCAGTTCTTTTTAATCAAGCTTGTTTTGCTGAGTACATCCTGCCTAAATATACCATATATATATATATATATATATATATATATATATATATATGTATGCAGGTGTGCAGTGAAATAGGAAAGAACACGTTAGGTAGATAATCCGGTGTTCCTTAATATTTAGCTTTATTTTCAAAAGGACAGTGCTCCATACAGAAGTAGAGCTTATATTATAATAATATTTTTAGTTTTTAAAAATATGATTCCTCCGCTACATAAGAGTTCTCATGTTTCAAAAGCGAGAGCCGAGACCCCTAACATAATTCCCAAATTCTCGCTTGACAAGGAAGCGGGTCCAGACGCCTTAACTCTTCATAACTTAAAAAATTATGTTAGGGGTCTCGGCTCTCGCTTTTGAAACATGAGAACTCTTATGTAGCGGAGGAATCATATTTTTAAAAACTAAAAATATTATTATAATATATATATATATATATATATATATATATATCTGATGCAATGACAACAAAAATAATATATAAATTCTAATGTTCACAGCATTAATTCAAAAGAGGGCTCAATACCCATAGTAGTGCAATAATTATTTATTATAATTTTTTCATATAGACAAAAACAATTTACTCACTACAAAGATGGAACTTTGTTTCAGTGCATTTCAATTGCACTTCAACTGGTGAGAACCACAGATAACTATTTTGGTTTTCACAGTGCAACTGAAATGCACTGAAATGAAGTTGCATATTTGTAGTGAGTAAATTGTTTTTGTCTATATGAAAAAAATTATAATATATATCTATATATATAGATATATATATATATATACATACATATATATATATATATATATATATATATATATGATGGACTCTCCCATCGAACTCGACGTATGAGGGTCAGACAGATCAGTTCCCAGAAACTGAAAGCCCGACACCCACACAAGATTTGATTATAGTGGTGAAGGCTTTGTGCAGGGCCATCCACATTTTTTGGAGGGACGAATACAGGGACCTGGTGCAACGAATGCCACAAGGTCCCCAAACGACCCTCCGCAGGTTTTGAATTCAGAGTTGTCCTTCTCCTAGACCAGTTGCCATCCAAGGCTATAGAACCCAGTCTGTCCTGCTATTTACCCATAGTTGGAGGGAGAAGAAGAAGATTCACACCTTTCCCAAGGGTATTGCACGTAAGTGAATGTAATGGATTCGACTGGAATTCGAACTCGGCTCTCCGATTCCTCAATCCAAGCCGTTATCCATTACTCCACCGTGCCTCCTCTTATATATATACATATATATATATATATATATATATATATATATATATATATATATATATATATATATATATTAACTGATTTAAAATGTTTTACCGCTACACAGTAATAACCATGTTTCAAAAATGGAAGCTAAAAACTTCAAATTTAATTATATAATTAAATTAAAAGCATTAATTCTGTTTCATCTTCAAGCGAATATTGGAATAACTTATTTTTAAATTTACTGAGTTTTAAATGCACATATAAATTCATAATTTCCTGTTTCCAAGGATACAGAGAAATCCAATCATTCAGACAGGGGCGGTAGCGTGTTCATTTTTTTTAACTATTGTTGTATCAATTATGAGTTACGTTCGAAAAAGAGGTTAAGTTTAGGGAGGGTAGGAGTGTATTTTTCAACGAATTCTGACATCCGTTAAATGCATGTCATCTGGGTTTTTTTTATTAACGGCAAAAAGTTTTTCGGCATTTTTTTCTTGTATACTTAGAGATTCTTTTTATAAAAAGGCAAATAATAATGACCTCAACATGGTGGAGAATATTAATACTAGCAGTAAAAAAATCACAGACAAACCGAAGATTAGTAGGTCAACTAAATGAAAGAGAGTGCTATATAACCTTAAAGGACCACAAACCAGATTTCGAGCCTAATTCGACTACAAAGATAATAAACCCAACAAGACCTGATATCGGAAAAATTAGTAAAATGATCCTTGAAAGGGTAAATCAACAAATTAAAGAAAAAATAGGCCTGAAACTTTGGATTAATACCAAAGATGTGACAAACTGGTTTGCTTATATAAAGTAGAAAATGAACTGTACACTAATGCAGTTTGACATTGAAAATTATTATCAATCAATATCTAAAGAACTGTTCATGAATGCATTGGACTTTGCCACCCAGTACACGGATATTACTGAAGAAGAAAAGAGCATTATTATAAATGCAAAAAAATCGGTTCTGATACATAAAGGTGAGCAATGGATAAAAAATTCATATGACTACTTTGACATCACAATGGGATCACTAGACTTAGCTGAGTCTTCTGATCTCATAGGTTTTTTATATTATACAATCTTACAGCGCACCGTGAAATTAATATAACTGACATTGGTTTATACAGAAACGATGGACATATGGTTATAAGGAACTTTACTAACTTTAAAATTGGTAAAATTAGAAAGATATTATATAAAGAATTTAAAAGCCTGAACTTAAAAATTACGGTAAGCACTAAATTAAAAAAGTTAACTTCCTTGATATAACATTAGATTTAATGAAAAATATATACATACCTTATAAAAAACCCAACACCAATCCTTTATATATACACCCTAAATCAATCATCCTCCATCTATAATTAAGCATATACCTTTATCTATCAGAAAAAGAATAAGTACAAATTCCGCAAAGGAGAAGATTTTCATATATATATATATATATAGATAACATTAGTGGTTAATATACACATATACATATATATATCTAAAATATATAAATATATATACATACATACATACATACACATATATATATATATATATATATATATATATATATATATATATATATATATATATAAATTTCCAAGAGGATAGAATCCAGGTAGAACTCAATGTCTAGGACAGAGTAAGAATATAATAAAAAGACTTAAACACTAATATTCCATGGTTATAATTTATTACATTGGAATCGTAATTACGATCCAATTCATCAGACCTACAAATTGAATTGGATCGTAATTATGATTCTAATGTAATAAATTATAACCATGGAATATTAGTGTTTAAGTCTTTTTATTATATATATATATATATATATATATATATATATATATATATATATGTATAATTAGTTAAATAATCAAAGATATGGAAGATGTCATAACATGCCCTTTGAATTTTTACCTACTGTCTGTTTTGTTATTTACAAAGCTTACCTTAGTCTGACATGAGGCCATGATCATGGAGAAACAAGTGAGAAGCAAGCTCATTAGCCAATTGATCTGTGAGACAAGCTTTTTTCATATCAAATTAATGAAGGTACCCCACACACACACATACACACACTCTCTTTCTCAATCTCTTCTGTATTGAAATTTGAATTTTGTATCAAAAGCACTCAATTCTACAGAGTGGTCTCAATATTCATACTTAATTCAAACCAACTTGACATTTGTCTTTTTCTTTGAATTAATTCTTTGTGCAATAATAATGTTCCATTTTGCACAAGTCAAATTTATATCACCTTCTTCCTTTCTTAGCACTAGTAAAGATTTATTTTATTTGAAGATTAAATCTGATGCAATGGAATAACCTGTCACCTCCATGAGTGACTACACTATAGGTAGTAACTTCCTATAAGTATCTGTAAGTCAACAGACTAAAGAAGAATCTAGCTGGGATCTGTTGAGTACGACTCAGACTTACACAAGAACTACTGACCTTCCAATAGTAGCCCTCACTACTGGATTGACTTGCAACGACCTTGTGTATAACTGTTACCTTTATTCTTATTGTACTGTTTTTTTTTACAATAAACCTTTACTTATTTTATCCACCATGTTGTTCAAGTATATATTCTTATTAGTACGGAATATAACAAAATCGAATTATTCAAGTTCATCTGAGCTAAAAAAAAAAAAGAAATTCATAATTCCTTTAAAAAGAAGACGGCATTGATACCAATTTTATTTCATTGAAAAATCAATAATTATATGTAAGATTATTAAGAAGAAATAATTGTTATAATTAATAATTATATCCAAATCAATCAACCTCAATAAATTAAGGATATTAGGACAAGTTACTTCAGGATGAGGCGGCAAGTGCTTTAGAATCAAGAAATAAACAGAATCATGTTACTTTTCCTTTTCTCTGGTGAAATGTTTTGTAGCTATGAATGAATATTTACATATGTTTCATTCTTAGAAGAACAAATTGACATAATAAAACATCTGTCTGAATGAACCAGAGAGGATCTTTTGATAAACTCAGGAAATGTCTTTTTGTTGGAAAAATCCTGGAACATTCAGTGAGAGACAGCTAAGTCTACACAGAGGTATTTAAAAAGTAATGTTTAATATCATTGACTTATTAGCTTGACTTTAAAGATCAACTGACAAAATCCTGTTCATCAATTCTAATAATGGAAAGCTTGGCTGAATTTGTGTGGTTGCTGTCTCAATTACACTTTAGTCTTAGTCTTTAGTTTAACTTGCAAATATGTAAATACAAGGTTGATAAATTTGTAAGGGAAAAAAGAGATCTTCAACTGAAATTCAGTCTTGATTCCTTATGAGATATTTTGGCTATTTTAAGTGCTCAAGAGAATGTAGTCATTGATGGAATTCATTTACAGATAGAAAAGCACTTCAATATGACATTATACAGCAAAATGATGAGATTTGAGCAAGATAGCATTACATTTGCACCAAAAAACAGTTGCATTTTTGTTTTCTTAACAAGAATAGAATTTGTGAAAAAGAAAGTTCAGCTCACATTGACAAATATTTTTAGTTTTAAATCAAATAACTGTAAACATGTGTGCACTAGAATACATCAAATATGTACTGACTAATCCCTTTATTAGGTTATGTTTTTTGTACCAGGTTATGTTTTTTTGTACCGGGTTATGTTTTTTTGTGCTATGTCAGTTACTTTAGCTGTCTCAGATTCATCATTTTCAAATGTCTTCACTGATAGTTCATGTTGTTGTTTTTCTTTCATTAATGAAATATATTAAATATGCTTTTTAATTGGTCTTTAATGAAACTTGTAAAATGAAAAATGCTGCCAATATATGATGATGATAGACTCACCTGTCAATTTGGACACGAGGATCCAACAACCTCATTCACTTTTTATGTTTGCATCACATGTGACACTTCAGTTCCACTAGTGACCAGCATACAAGTTCACATATTGTGCAACAGTGATGATCTCGGGACATATCATCGGGCATCATTTGTTGAAGCTTTTCGCTGTTGTCTTTCATAACTTAATCATTCATTCTATACCAATTGCATACCTTTCACATTCCATTCCATTTTGATACCACTCTCATTCAATTCCATTCCAATTTGATACCGCTCTCACTCCATTCCATTCAAATTTGATACGACTCCCATTACATTCCAATTTGATACGGCTCTCATTCCATTCCATTCAAATTTGATACCACTCCCATTCCATTCCTATTTGATACCGCTCTCATTCCATTCCATTCCAATTTGATACTGCTCTCATACCATTCGATTCAAATTTGATACCGCTCTCATTCCATTCCATTCAAATTTAATACCACTCCCATTCAATGCAAATTTGATAACACTCCCATTTCATTCTAATTTGATACTGCTCTCATTCCATTCAAATTTTATACTACTCCGATTCCATTCCAATTTGATACCACTCCCATTCCATTCCAATTTGATACTGCTCTTATTCCATTCCATTCAAATTTGATACCACTCCTATTCCATTCCAATTTGATACCGCTCTCATGCCATTCTATTCAAATTTGATACGACTCCCATTCCATTCCAATTTGATACCACTCTCATTCCATTCCAATTTGATATCGCTCTCATTCCATTCAATACCACTTTGATACCACTCCCATTCCTTTCCAATTTAATACCGCACTCATTCCATTCCATTCCAATTTGATACCGCTCTCACTCCATTCCAATTTGATACCGCTCTCATTCCATTCCATACCAATTTGATACCACTCCTATTCCATTCCAATTTGATACCACTCTCATTCCATTCCAATTTGATACCGCACTCATTCCATTCCAATTTGATACTGCACTCATTCCATTCCATACCAATTTGATACCACTTCCATTCCATTCCAATTTGATACCACTCTCATTCCATTCCATTCCAATTTGATACCACTCCCATTCCATTCCAATTTGATACCGCTCTCATTCCATTCCAATTTGATACCGCACTCATTCCATTCCAATTTGATACTGCACTCATTCCATTCCATTCCAATTTGATACCACTGTCATTCCATTCCATACCAATTTGATACCACTCTCATTCCATTCCATACTAATTTGATACCATTCCCATTCCATTCCAATTTGATACCACTCTCATTCCCTTCCATACCAATTTGATACCACCCCCATTCTATTCCAATTTGCTGCTGCTCTCATTCCATTCCATTAAAATTTGATACCACTGCCATTCCATTCTAATTTGATACCGCTCTCATTCCATTCCAATTTGATACCACTCTCATTCCATTCCAATTTGAGTCTGCTCTCATTCCATTCCAATTTTATACCACTCCCATTCCATTCCAATTTGATACCACTCTCATTCAATTCCATACCAATTTGAATCCAATACTTTCATTTCAAACTTAGAGTATTCTCAGGTGATTTTTATTAAATGACCATCAAACACTTTTTATTTTTTTAAAAAAAACTAAAGTATGCTACATTATTATTTTCAAAAATAAATAAACAAACACATAATGTTGGGTGTAATAAAAAGGGAGGAGGAGGAGGATGTGTAGAAAGAAGAAGGGGGAAGGAAAGAAAAGCAAGTGTATTATAAATGTATCAGTGGGGGGCGTAAATTACTTTATTTTTAATCCAGACTAATATGCACTTACAAAAATTTTTCCATGTAAGCAAGGACTTAAGACTTCTAATTTCTGGTTTAAAAGGTTTTTTGGGTCTGGAAATGTCATAATCACTAATTTTTCCTGTTGGCAGAGGTTGCAAATATAGTTGGGATTGTTGTACGGTTTTGTTCTTTTTAAAATTTTCCACCTTACCAACAGATACCTGTTGTTTTTTTCTTTTAAATTTCACACATGCCCAAGATTATATGTATAAATAAAATAAAGAGAGAGAACTGTTTTTCCTCTGTGTTCAAATGGAGATTTTGATATTCTTTTTTTCTTCTCTATTTTAACACTCTACAAGACATGTATAACATAAATAGAGATTGTCTGTACTCTTACAAAGATGAGTATTAAAAAAATATTGATAATTCTGATAAAGTGGAGAAGAACTGTTTGCTGATTGATATTGATCAATATATACACGAAAATATGTTGCAATATTGATAAGCTGATAAAATACCTAACTGTTAGTCATCTTGAAATATTATTAGAAGAAAATTAAAAAAAAATGTATGCCATGTCAACTGCATCAAATCAGATATAAAGTTTGCATTCAACCATCTTGGAATGAAAATTGATTACAGATGAATATTGTGACAGAAAATTCTTCCAATTAGAAAAGCTGTACAAATAATTAAAACAAATTCTCAAATGTTGAATGATTTTCCATAATTAATAAGCATAGAAATTTATGTATATAATTTTACAGTATGTAAAATATTCTTTCTATTCTGAGATTTTGAGAAATTAGAAAATAAACCTGTGTTGTTAGACATTCTCAATAATTATCACAAAAATAATTAGTCATGCAGTTCTGAAAATTCTGCATTTTATGAAAAGACTTCTTTTATCCTAACAATTGAGAATGGACAAAAAGTCTGTATTTAAGACATCGAATTGATTTTTCTATATGAGCCTTAATCAGTTTGAAATCTGAAGAACTGTTTAAAAGATATTGGCATTCTGATTATTCTGTTTAATTCAAAATATTTTGTAAAAACAATTTTTGAATTTCTTATTTGGTGAATTTATTCAAAATAACACTCCCACTTTCTTTGTTTCCATCAGTGTATTTCAGCTGGTTAGATTTCTGATGATTGCCAGGTGTATGTCGTATAGGAAAATCAGGATTTTCTTCCTTTCTCTACCTTCTGTCTGTTGACAGAGTTACAAACTTTTTATTTGGATCCTTTTATGGCTCATTTGTGTAGATATCTATACTAGAAAAATTATTCTTACTTGACATGTTAGTAAGGTATGGGAATAAAACATTTTTTTTAAAATTTAAAATTACCAGCTGAAGATGACAGAAGATCATATAGGCTGGAATAAGGTGGTGATTTTAATGAAACAAGTGAAGTTAACAGTTTGAATAATTATATAATGAGAAGTGTTCACCTCAAAATTTATGATCTTTTCTTTTGAACTTATTCTAAAATAGATTTTTAACCCTATCAGTCTGTAAGAGATTTCTCTTGTTAAATCCTTGGAGTCCTGGTGAAATTACTGAAAATTATAAATATGTAATTTTATTAAACAAATATCTAATAATGACTGAAAATCAATTATTACAAATTGATTTTATATGAAAACAAATCTATTTCTCTTTGACATGATACCAAATTCTGTCTCCTTGGCATTACTGGTTATGAGATATTATCTTGAAAATCTACAACTTTTATAGAGTTGTAGATTTCTGGCATCACTCATTGATCATGTAATGTGCGTTTCTGCTGTATATTGAAATACAGTGATACCTGATTGCAGCCACATTCAGACACACCTGCATTGTAAGCATGTGAAATTTACTGACACATTTGGGCCCCTCTGACCATAAAGGGTTAATAGTATTTATTGAGTCATCCAGTTAACTTGAAAAAAAAGTTAAATGAAAACAGAACTTTTTTTTTTTAGTTAGCAAAATACAATAGTCAACTGATTCATTCCTCTCGGACCTTATTTCTATACCATTTCAAGTTCAATTTGGGACTAATGAAGTTCATAATGAAATGGCCAAGTTCAAAATGGAATAGTCAAATTCCAAATGGGATAGTCAAGTTCGAAATGGGATGTAGCAAAGACAAAATAGAATAGTTAAATATAAATTGGGACATAGCAGATTCAATATGGAATAAGCAAATTTCATTTGGGACTTAGCAAGTTCAAAATGGATTAGGCAAATTCAATTTGGGACTGAGCAATTATTTTCCCAAAAAAGACTTTAAGATTAAACATTTTCATGATAAAATAATAATGTTCAACTAAACTTTACTCTTGAAATGTTTTATCTTCTCGGAGCAATCAATAAATCAAGAAAATTCATGAAAGGTGTATGTTTTTTTGGATGCAACTTCCAGTGCTTAAAATCTCTCACTATACCTTTCTTCTTTCAAACTCTGTCTTGATATATGCATTCAGTATTTCCTTGCTGCTTTTTCTTAGGACTTTCAAGATTTGCTCTGTTCTCCTCCAGACCATTTCATTTTGAAGAACTCTCTCTTATTCTCTCTTTTTTAACACTATAAAACAGTCTATCCATCGCTTTCTTTTTCTTCTCTTCTCCCTTGTCTTACTAATGAAAGTGCCAGAAACTCTAACTTTAACACAAATTTATCCATTCAAGAATAGCCTCTTGTAAGGAATTGATAGTAAAATCTATGCAATTTTGTGCTCCAAATTTTAATTATCTGATTTAGCACCGAGATGATTTTTTTAATCCATAATATTTGTTTATTGAAACATACAGATAAGTTTGAAACATTTTTGCATGATGAATCTGCTTAGTCCCAATTCAAACTTGCTTATTTTATTATGAATTTGCTTTGTTCCAAATCAAACCTGATTATTTCATTATGAATTTGGCTATTTCATTTTCAATTTACTATGTCCCATTCTGAACTTGGCTATTTCATTTTGAATTTGCTACATCCCATTCTGAACTTGGCTATTTCATTTTGAATTTGCTACATCCCATTCTGAACTTGGTTATTTCATTTTGAATTTGTCATGTCCCAATTTGAATTTACTATGTCCCATTTAGAAATTGACTATTTCATTTTGAACTTGGCTATTTCATTATGAACTTGATTAGTCCCAAAATGACTTTGATTAGTTTCCAATTGAACTTGAAATGGGTTAGATTTCAAGTTATAGATTTTAACATGTTTTTAACTTCATATAAGATAAAGCATTATCAAGTTAAATAAATTTTGACAAAATGTAGCTGTTCTTTAGGATGACACAATAAAATTGACAAAGAAAAATAAGGAGTACCATGATCTTACTTGAGAGATGAAAAACTACAAAAACATTAAAATGTTATGCCTCAAATTGTCAAAGACTTGATCCCAATGACTTTTGCAGGAAGATTGAAAAAGTATAGAGGTCCAAGCAAGGACGATGTTTGTACAAATATTAGAGTTTGTTGTCACTTGATACTGAGCAACAACTGATATTCCTTTACATCTCATTATGCCTAAAATGTAAGACATTTTATTTTCATCAGACACATTTATTTTTGATTACATGCATAAAATAAAGGTACCTTTGCTCTGAAGGTGAAGAACAAAAGGAACTCTCCTGCTATTCTACACTTTTATTTCTTATTTAAATGGCGCACGCATAACACAAGAAATTAGCAGAAAGAGTTTGTAGGTATTAATATTATCTTTGCACAGAATAAGGTCTTGACAATAAAAAAAGAAAACTTTAAGTAATTACTAAACTTTTTTTCAATACTCCTGATTGTGAGTAATCTTGCTTGTGGAAAATTTTCTTCATTCAAGGAACAAATAGAAAAAACTTTTGAAATGCTTCACTCATTTTGGAAATGGGAAAGGTTAATATGAAGGAACAGAAAGCGAGTGGTCACTTTTGGCTGTTTTGTGATGAGGGGTCTGGGAATTGGTTGGGTTAAATACCTGTGAGAAAGTTTGGCAGGATAAAAGTGATGATAATGGTTGGTATGCAACAATAGGCTCTGATAACAGAAGATTATCTCTTCAGCCAGCCAGGCTGGTTGATCAGTGGATAGAGAAACATCATTGCCAAGATCTAATAATCAACAACCTAGGAACATTCTACACACACACACACACACATTAAAGTGCTCAAACTTTTCAAGCCCATACATTTATATACAGATATATGTTCATCTACGTATATTTACAGATTTTATAAGCATATGAATCTATGTTTATCAAAGTAAATGTGTGTTAATTTATTTGTTAAATATATAAAAAATTGTATATATTTCATACATATTTTATATAAATGTAAGTCTTAAAAGATATGTATATCTTATTTGCTAATATATATATTTATCGGTGGAGTAGTGGGTAGTGGCTCGGATTGAGGAATCGGAGAGCCAAGTTCGAATTCCAGTTGAATCCATTACATTCACTTACATTCTAATATTCTAGGGAAAGGTATGAATCATCTTCTTCTCACTCCAGCTATGGGTAATTAGCAGGACAGACTGGGTTCTATAGCCTTGGATGGCAATTGGTCTAGGATAAGGACAACTCTGAATTCAAAACCTGTGTAGGGTCATTTGGAGACCTTGTGGCATGTGGTGCACCAGGTCTCTGCATTCGGCCCTTCAAAAAGTGTGGATGGTTCTGCACAAAACCTTCACCACTATAATCAAATTATATGTGCTGATGTCTGGGCTGTTGTTTCCTAGGAACTGAACAGCTTGACCCCCATATGTCAAATACGATGGGAGAGTCCACCATATATATATGTATATATATATAGATATATATATATATATATATATATATTTGAACAATAAAAAATATTAAAAAATTAAAATTTTCTGACATACTGGGTTGTATATTAATATTTTTTTGTTTTATTAATTCAATTAGGTTCCTTGACTAGTTTTGGTCAGCATGGCCACCATCAGGAGAACAAAATCCCTACTTATTAGTAGCAGCAAACTACAGGAGTCAGTGACTGTTTCTGAAGAAAGTGAACTTTATCTGAAGTTTTCATTTGTTTTCTTATCATTAATTTTGGTCTGTTGGTCTCTTTGAAGTTGTTTTTAAGATAGATGATGGTAGATTCCTGACTAAGAATTCTCCCCTTGGGGATTTTGACAGTTTTATTGGTTGCTAGGAATGGCATGTGTGTTAAGTGTATATGATATCTTTTAGTTCTTTGAGAGTGTGTGTGATGTATATATATTTGTGTGAGCGTGACCTTAACACCTCTGCAAGCATGTCTGTCATGTGCGGGTGAGAAATGTGGGTAGAACTTGATTTATGGGGTTATATATTAATTTTATCTATGTTGTTAAATTTGTGGGTTAAGCCCAGAAGGATGAAGTGTTTTGAGGCACAAAATCCATTTGTCTTCATGTTCATCTAGTATTTTTCTAAGGTCATCTTTTCTATTTATTTCTACTTTTTCAATTATAGTGAATTTTGCATGGCTTTTAAAATCATGTTTTTCTCGGCAGAAATGTTGTTCTGCAGGTAATAATCTTTCATGGTGAGCTTTGATCCGATTGATATAATTATTAATTCTGTAGTGAAAGGGCCATTCAGATTTTCCCGCATATTGTTTCTGGCATAGTGTGCATTCTAACAGGGAAATTATGTTATGACATCTACAGTTAGAGTTGTGGTAGATTTTGAAAGTAGTTTTAGTGAACGAATTGGTATGTCCAATGTGGTTGCAACATAGGCTCCTTTTGTTGTTACAAGGTTGGGAAAATCCTGGTGGTTTTGTTTTTGGTCTATTACAGGTTACCTTATCATTTGAAATTTGGTTACTACCTGTAATTTCCACACACACACACACACACACACACACATGTGTGTGATTGGTTAAAAAACAAAAAAAGGTTCTTTTTTAAACATTTGGACTTTTGTCCTGTTTCCCAGTCCATATTTAATTATAAATTACCCAGTGTCTGAGTATTTTAGGCTTTTATAAATTATTATCAAAGATTGTTGTTTTTTTCTGCTATATTTGCTTTCATCATTTTCACTGTCTTTCTTTTCCTTTATGTGACAGTTCCTATTATGGACTCATTCATTTTTCTCCTTTATAAAAATTTTTTCATTACCAAATCCAAGTTCTTGCACTAAACACAAAACTTACAGAAGCAGCAATGGACAATAATAAACACAACATTACAAAACAAGACAACCACTGCATATAATTCTAAAAAGGAAAATCAAATTTATTTTATAATATTTTTTAAAAAAAGGTAGAGATACAAAGTTACACAAAAATTACTTGTTACAACAGGATAACAATTTTGTGAGGTTACAAAAAATGGTTTACCATCTGATATAAGGAAAAAAGTGTTACAATTTTTTGAAAGAGACATGGATTCAAAGACAAAAAGATTACACCCTTTAAAAATGGAGTAAAAGGGAAATTACTTAGAGGAAGCACAAAATTGCATAGGGAAGAAAATATAAAATTTACCCATCTTCATTCTTAACTGAATCCTCAATAATAGGATGTCTCAGCAAGAAGAGATTTTCGTGTTTTCACAGATTGTTATCACAAGGGCTTTTTTAGTACTTTGCTGGAAAGTTAATCTTGAAAGTCCTTTCAGTTTAAATTCTTCTTAGGAAGGCACAGAAAAAATGTTCTGTCCTTGGGTTAGAATTTGCCTTGAATCTGTTCAATCTGTCAGCTCTTTCTCCACCTCTTCCCCTGGACCAGTTTTCTTGAAGCATGGACTCTAATGCCTTCTTCCTCTACTGTTAATTACTTTCTTGTCAATGGTTCCTTCTTTCTGCTGTCGATCTGCTAAATAGCAGTCCTTTTTACTGAACAAAGGAGCATCATACCAGCTCACTTCAAGTTTTCACAAGGGCTTGAAGAGATCTTGTCCCTCATTAGCCAGTAAATAGAAACCATTCTCCAAAAATTCAAAAACAAATCCACAACAAATCAAATAATTTTGGCAGTATCAACTGCTTGTGCCAGAAGGGCCATAAAAAATGTAACAATTTTTATACAAACCTTCAGAAAATAAATAAAAATGTTACAACTTTTATACAAACCTTCAGAAAATAAATTTTTCTCTCAAAAAACATGTATTAAAAAACAAACAACATAGACAATTCTACATTTACAATTCTAACATTTTTAAAATAATAAAAGTTAAATTTTTATACATTTTATTTATGTATGAAATATATTTAGTTTGTTTCTTATGAAATGGACCAACAATTATTTTAAGACTTTTTTTTAATGTTTCTTATGCTTTATAGTTATAATAATTGATTTGTTACAGTTTATTTGATATATTTTGTTTTATTAATAAGGGTTTTATCAGATATTTTGTGTTTTATTCTGGTGTTGATTGGTGATATGCAATTTAATTCAGCTATTATCAGATAGATGGCATGTTAATCAGCATGATAATGTAGTGGTTGTGTAACCAATGTATGTGTTGTTTGAATTATTATTGGAGAGACAGTGGGCAAACAAATTAATAAGCAACATTAGTTTGTTAAAGTTTTGAATTAAGCAAAATTGTAGAAATTAAATATTTCTGCCATAATTGACCATTTTATATATATATATATATATATAAAGCCAAAAACTCTCTATATATCCATGTTCATACATACATATGATCTCTGTATTTACAGAGCCAAAGGAGACAATTAGTTGGATTAACAGAGATTGTCACAGTGGATAAAGGCGTTAGTTAGATCCAGTGACAGGACCCAAAGAGTGTGAGTTCAATACTAAGGCAATGGAGAACTTTCAGAGGGAAATTAACAGGATATAACTGATAACTGACATCCATTAAACATGGCACGTAGAACTAGAACAGTCTACCCCAGTGAGCGAAATAAAGGGTTCAGTTCGACATTCCAACCACCTGAAGAAGGCCGGAGCGTACAATGGCCGAAATGTTGGCGACAAAGATGTAAATGTAAATAATGTACCTCTTGTCATGTTTTAATTACTGAAGATTGAGAGGAACACAGACAGATACTAAATATAATTAAAACAAAATCATTTGATTAAATTTAACTAAACTAAATGTAAGATGAATTGTTCAAAATATATGTATATATAAATATCTGTGTATATTCAATAAAAGAATTGTATATGAAGCTTTTAATATTTAGACTTAAAAATACTATTCATATCTCTCAAAATCAGTCATCCGATATTCAGGAATATATATATATATATATATATATATATATATATATATATATATATATATATATATATATATATATATATATTACTGCATATGTATGCAATTATGGTAATAGTATTTCATAAGTGGTCTTTAGCCTTATCTGAATACAACAACTTTCATCTTCTGTAGAATCTAAATTGTTAAATCTATTGTACTTGGCTGACCACAGCTCAAGGACAGTTGCTGATTAAACTTTATCTGCCCACCCTTGTAAGAAGACTTCATTTGGGTTGTATTCTTGCCAAAAAGGTTTTTACAATGAAGACCAGGCAATCAGTTGGATGTCAGCCAAAGACAGTCAAGTGAGCTCAATGCAAAAGACTAAGTAACCATTTGCAATGGATATCACTTGATTTGTAATTACATACACACCAAAACAGAAAATTGTATGAATTTCCAAAGTTGGTTCATCATATTTCATATGTAGAATTCTTATTGGAATAAAGATAAAGTTGTATATTTAAGCCTAGATTCTGATTGGTGGATAAATATATTTGATAATCATTCTTTATTGCTGATTGGTAGAAAAGTTAAATTGTTTTTATGATTTAAATTCTTTTTCCTGATTTTATAACAAATTTTGTATCAAGAATCTTTTAAGATCCTATATGGTAATATTACAGATTGAATTTTAAATTTAAAATGAGAGAAAAACATTGAAAAAATGTTTTGATAACACTTTCTATTGAAAAGTCGTCGCTTAGATTATCTGTTGATTGTGAAAGGAGATCTGATTTCAGAATTGAATCTCAGAATTGACAATAAATCTCCACATTTGGTCTCCAGTATATTGTCAGATGAATTCTGTAACATTTGCACAAAGAAATGTTCAGAGACTTGTCTTTTGATGTCAACTGTGGCACAAAACTGTATTTCTCAATACCTTTTGAAAGATAAACTTTTTATTTTGCAAACATTTACAAAAACTGCATAGATAAAATGATACTTATTAGTTCTACAAATTGTGAATAGTTTATAAAATATTAAACATGTGTATTTATATGTGAAAATGTGTTTACCTACATACATAAATGTCATACCTGCATGCATATATATATATATATATATATATATATATATATATATATATATGTTGTGTAGGATCCACCTAATCTGCATAGGTGACTACCAACTATATAAATAATGGTTGGTACCGGAAGACGAGGGAGAAGGAATCACGAGATCCAACTAGAGACTCTGATCGACTGCGACTAGTCAACACATTCTCCAGGAACGTCTTCCCAGAAATATACAGAAATACTATATGTACTTATTGTGTACACTTTCTTGATATAATACATTCTTGTTCTAAGTACATTTTGTGTTGCATTATTATTCCATGCAATAGGCGAGATTCAACAATGAGCCAAGACTCAACAATATATATATATGCTAAAGTGATCAACTTTCTTGATGAGACCTTGGACTTGAATAATGGTTATTACAAACCATTTACCAAAGATCTATAGAACGATAGATACATCAGTAAAGAATCAAAACATCAACCACAAAATTCTAGATAATTTACATAAATCAGTCCAAGTTAGATTATCTCTCAACTCTCGCAATAAGGAAATATTTGATAATAAAAAATTTAATGTATAAAGGCTATAGAACTAAGTGATCATAAAGAAAATTTAGTAAAAAAACAAAGAAACAAAAAATGAACAGAAATACTGTAAGCATAAAATTATGTTTTAATCAATCCTCTAATCGTAATATTGAAAAGAATATCAAGAAGAATTTTCCTAAATTTAATACATAAGCATTTTAACCATTTACCAGCACTCAAAAAGATTTGGAACAAAAATAATGTTAAAATCAGCTATCAGTACATTAATAACATAGATAAAACCATATAAACTTTACCATAAAACCATATAAACTTTACCATAAAACCATATAAACTTTACCATAAAACCATATAAACTTTACCATAAAACCATATCCTATTCAGATAAAACTGAATGCTTTTCTTGGGAATTCTTATCCAACTCAACACTCGACTCGTTTGGAATACCCTTACCTGATTTCCCCCCTAGAACTGATGCTCTGCTGAGTGACATGTGCATAACCCCGTCACTGGTCTTAAACATCATTTCTAAATTAGACCCCCAAGTGGAGGTGATGGAATATCAGCAGTTGTCCTAAAGAAATGTGCTTCTGAGCTGGCCCCAGTTCTCTCCAAACTATATAACTATTGCCTTAATGCTTCTTGCTTCCCTGCTAGTTGGAAGTCCTCATCTGTAGCCCCTGTTTTTAAGAACTCTGGAGAACCTTCTGACTCCTCTAGCTACTGGCCTATCAGTCTCCTACCACTTTTCAGCAAAGTCTTCATGGTTTTAATCAATGCTGAAATGGTTAAGCATCTTAACTCTAAATATCTACTCTCTGACAAACAATATGGATTACGCTTTGCCCAGTCTACTGCTGATGTACTTACACCCATAACTGAATACATATATATATATATATATATATATATATATATATATATATATATATATATATATATATAAACATTTATTTATTTAAATATTATAACATAAATATGTTATAAAATCACTACAAAAATAGCCATTTTGTTTCAACACTTCTGGTGTCTTATCAAGTGATGATGCTGAATGTAGAATAAATGAGTTTAAAAGTTTCAAATTAATTAACAATCCTTCTCTGGGGGTAAACGCAGTTACATAAGTTAGAATGACCAATCAAAATACAAGTATATGGTAATTTGAAAAATTTGACAACTAAGCAGGGTTATCATAGATATTAAAAGATTTATAAAAATTGAAATTAAAATTAAAAGTAAAAACTTACCTATTTAGAAATCTAAATCAAATCTCTATTAAATTTAAATTGTAGAATTACCGAAGAGAAAAAAATAAAAATAAAACATACATATGCTATTTAATTTATTTTTTCATTGAAATTATGTTAAAAAGGATGTTCATAGCTCCAGACAAAAATGTATACATTTTTACAGTTTAACTTCCACATGGTAGCTACCTCTCACTTAAAACAATTCAAACACCCTCAGGTTGTAATACATAAGCGCCCAGACATATTTAGATATATATACACACACAAAAAAAAAAAAACGGTGACGAGATACGAACCTTGATAAAAAAAAAAAAACGAACACATACACACACTCACACTCACACAAACACGCAACCAAACGTGCATGCACTTTCCTTACACATAGACATCAATAAACACAGGCACATACATCCACATGCACATTGACCTAGACAATCAGACGCGATAGCCCAAAAAAATGAACATATTCGGGGCTTAATATGTTATTAAACAAATTTTAACTTGAAATATAACTAATCTGGTCAAATATATATAGATAAAATTTAAACAAATAAATATATATAAATACATATATTTTTTTAAAAACATATAGTTTTCCACACACTACATGAAAGAGTAAATAACTCCCTGCATATATAATCGTACATTCACACATACACATACAGATCTACACATGAACCTACATATTCATATATACACATACAGGTACGCATATACACACATACGCACATACACATAGATATAAATAAGCATGTATAAATATATCGACCCATACAACAACGTAAAAAAGTAAATAAAGCAACTAAAAATATATATACACAAAGATGGACATATATACAAATACATACATACACATACACATACATACACACGTATACATATATGCATATAAACTAAACATATACACATACATTTACTAATACACTCATATACATGAAAAATCAAACAAACATAAATTAAAAACTATATAAATATAAATATGTATATACACATCCGCATATACATATATACACACATACATACGCACATACACATATATACATATATACACATACACATATATACACATATATTTGTTCACATTGGCCTTGGATTTCGCTCGGGAATACTCCAACATCTCTGAAAGCGAAGTAAATACTATCATGCAGTGCCGAAATTCCGTTCTAATCTACAAGGATGAACAGTGGACAAAAAAGTCCTGTAATGAAAGTTTTGACATATCAATGGGTTCTCTGGATTCTGCAGAAGCTTCTGACCTGGTTGGACTATTTCTTTTGTATAATTTAAGTGCATCTGATTGACTAGATTCAGACAGTGTAGGATTATATAGGGACGATGGATTATTAGTAGTTAAGAACTCCACTAAAATTAAAGTAGACCATATTAGAAAATTGATTCATAAGGTATTTAAGGATCTGGGTCACAGGGCAATAGTTACCACTAATGTTAAACAAGTAGACTTCCTAGACATTACCCTGGACCTTACCAGCAACACATACCAACCATATTGTGCTTTCTAGCAGGATTTGAACTTGTATCCCCCAGGATATTGGGAACTACTGTTAAGATCATCATTCTTTAATCAACTAAACTACGAAGAAGAGTTGGTCAGTCAAGGCCAATTTTTGTGCCTTTAAATGAAATTTCTAACAATCAAAGATTTCCGAAATATGTCATATCTGCATGGTTTCATATCCAAATTCAAAGAAAGATAATTTTAGAATGGATTTTTTATTAATCTGACAGTTTTTTATCATTTTAAATGTTACATTTAATAGATACTCATATTTGAGTATATGCTCTGTTTATTTATTAAACAGTATATATTTTTTTTGTCTACTGGCTTGAATGTTCGAGAAATCTTATTAAAGAAAAATGTGTACTCTTTGGTTGGATCTGGACCTGAATCCACCAGGGTAGAGAGAACCAACCTTAAACCGGGCATTCTCTAACCAGCTAAGCTATGGAGAACATACATACATACATACATACACACATATATATATATATATATGTTCTCCATAGCTTAATCCAACTAATTATATATATATATATATATATATATATATATCCAATTATATATTTAACTAAATATATATATATTTAGTATATGTATATATAAATAAAAAGGAAAGAACATTAAGATATAAAATCCGGTGTTCTTATAGATATTTTTATTTTTACACAATAGTGCTCTATGTAAATTTAAATTTACAGAGCATTAATATTATAAATTAATAGATTTAAAATATGGTTTTACCGCTACACACTGATAACCATGTTTCAGAAATGGAAGCTAAAGCCCCTGAATTTAATTTTGTTATTTGGTTTAATAACAAAATTAAATTCAGGGGCTTTAGCTTCCATTTCTGAAACATGGTTATCACTGTGTAGCGGTAAAACCATATTTTAAATCTATTAATTTATAAAATTATTATATTTAGTATATATATATATATATATAAATATATATATTTAGTATATTTATTTTAGTATATTAATATAAATATATATATTTAGTATATTTATATAAATATATATATTTAGTATTTTTATATAAATATATATATTTAGTATATTTATATATATATATATATATATATTTAGTATATTTATATAAATATATATATTTAATATATTTATATAAATATATATATTTAGTATATTTATATATATATATATATATATTTAGTATATTTATTTATATATATATATATATATATATATATATATTTAGTATATTTATATAAATATATATATTTAGTATATATATATATATATATATATATATATATATATATATAGTATATTTAGCCAGCAAGTATTTATCTAAACAAGTTTGATTAAAAAGAACCGACCTGGTCTGACTGCTTCATTTTTTTTACATTTTTCCAATTTTTAGATAAGATTTTGAATATTGTGCTCAAAGTTGTGGATAAACTGACCTTATTTTGTTATTGTTTTGTTCATTCCAGTCATTACCAAAAGTTAGAATATGTTCTGGTATTCTTTGTGAAGCTGCGAGTTAGGAATAGTCTAACATGATAAATAAAATAATAAAAAAGAAAATAAATAAATTGCATTCTTTTTTCACATCCTCATTCCCAATAACTGTTACATATGATGTCATGTTAGACTATTACAAACTTCCAGCTTTCCAGGATCTAGAAATTCTATCACTGACTTTGAAAGGGAAACTATCATTTAATCTAGCATTTTTTACTTTCTTTAGAAACATATATATATATATATATATATATATATATATATATATATATATATATATATATATATAGTCATCCACAGCTCCTCATTGTGGTTAGACATATGATCGCTTCAAGACAAAACCAAAACCCAACTGATTTGGTATCCGTTGGAGATTCTACCCTCTAGGCTATCAATGTTCAGCAGAGCTAACTTTTTGCATATTTTATTTTTTCATAAACACACCAGTGACCTCGAGGACTCAATCCATTAGGAGAGTCTTGCATTATTAGCAGTAATACGCGCTTCTTCCCCACAGTGCTTGACTGAATTAATTTATTTTCGGAAGCTAATATTGTCATCCACAGACAGACTGTTTCACTTAATCACAGCTCCTCAGTGTGACTAGTCATTCAATCACTTCAAGCCGGGACCAAAAACTAACTGATTTAGTATCAGCCAGAGATTCTAACCCCTAGGCTATCAACTTTTGGCATATATATATATATATATATATATATATATATATATATATATATATATATATAATTTTTATTTGTGTCACTTAGATCTCCAATTTTAAAATTACTCAAATTTGAAATACTCCTTCCTTATGTCTTTTTGCATAATTTATTGAAAATTTATTGTTTATTTTTCTTTCCTTTTGAGCAATGTGAAACACTAATCACCATTTTTTGAGATGCTCTCCTAATGTTTAATTGCCTAACTTCTAGCCAACTATCACTTTTGAGATGTTGCAAATCTTTCCGTCAGGCTTTGAAGCATGTGATTGTGAAGAGATGTGCTGATGACACAGGATGTTCCAAAATTAATGCCTCCTATTTGTTTCCATAAAAACTAAAACAGTTATAGGGAACACAATAACATTATTAGGCAGGACAAGTTTTCACCTATAAGATTGTTCTCTTGATTGTTCGATATTGCTACCACATTTGTCTATGCATTATTACTGCACTTATCATATCAGGTGTTAACACCTGTGTAAGGCTGTTTCGAATGTGATTGATCACACACATTTCTGTCACTACTGTGCCGACACCCTGTGTTTGTCTTCTCTAAATGTTTAACAAGAATCAATGAATGTCAGTGGTGCAGTTTTTTTCTGCTTCATATACACTTTCATATCAGACCGCATTTTGGCAGACTACTAACTGAAACAAGGTAAAACATATAGGGTATTGTGGGGGAAGGATCATCCTATATTACTTATATCTTGGGCCAGCTTAATAAAACAGAAGGTATTACAGAATATGTATTAGATTTGAACAGAATATGTATTCTTTAGTTTAGATTGGTTTGGTTTATTTTGTTTTATGGCATATCAACCTCAATGGGTTATTTAATGCCGACAACATTTTTAAGATAGATTCATATGAACAGAATATGTATTAGATTTAAACAGAATATGTATTCTTTAGTTTAGATTGGTTTGGTTTATTTTGTTTTATGGCATATCAACCTCAATGGGTTATTTAATGCCGATAAAATTTTTTCTTGCTGGTAATATTTTGTTTTGTCAAAAATCTGTGTCTGGTAATATTTTTCCTTCAAAATTGTATTTCTGGTAATAATTTTTTTCAAAAATGTATTGCTGGTAATAGTTAACTATTTTTCCATAGCTGGGACCCTAACAGGTGCTACCACCGCAGGTCAGGGTGGACTTAGAAACACCAGCAATTAAGAGGTGGTCTCACATTCCTCAAAACCTCCTAATCCGAGGCCTTGCTACTGGACATAGTTTATCGTCTTACCCAGGACACAGATGTAGTTTAATGTCTTACCCAGGATGAGTTTGAAGAGATTGGGTAATATTCCATTTTATAGAGCAATAAACAGAAGAGTTGAAGTCTAACAGAGATGTTGATACTTTTTGTCTTATAATAGTGTAAAACCATTAGCTTCAAACTCATAAACAGAAAAAAACTAATCTTATTTGTACATTTGGAAAGAACATCTTCAAAAACTTTAAAAAAAGAGTATCTCTAGCTTTTCCAGGGGAATTCTCTTATGGGGTGCTGGAAAAATTCTCAGATTGCCCTACATGATAAGCCACTTGTCAAACAGACTCTACACATGTCAACGTGATAGGCTTAGAAATTACACTACTACACTCTGTGGTCTGGATCATAGAATCAGCGTAAACTTCACAATCCTTTCATTAGTTGCATAGTATGTGCTTCAGCAGGGCCACATACGATTTTGGAATTCAGAGTTGTCTTTCTCCTAGATTGATTGCCACTCAAGGCTGAAGAGCCCAGTCTGCCTTACTACTTACACTTAGTTGGAGGCATTGAATTCAGAGTTGACCTTCTCCTACACTTGGGTAGCTATAGGACCAAGTCTGTCCTGCTATTTACCATAGGTGGGGGGGAGAGAAATGGATTCATAACTTTCCCAAGGATATTTGCATGTAAGTGGATGTAAGAAACTTGACTGGGATTTGAACTTGGCTCTGATTCCTCAATCCGAGCTACTATCATTACTCCACCATGCCTCCTTTAACTATACTCACACACTCATAAAAAATAAGGATTTTGTAGATTAACATTATTCAGATCTTCCTTAGGCATGACACTTTTCATAATCAAAACATATTGATTTTTATTGATTTAGAAGGAGGTCCTGTTTGTAATATTAATATAGTGTAAGATTGATCCTTGATTTTTACAGAGTAAATGGACTTAATTGTTATTTACAAATCTTAAGTTTGAAATTGTGGTAACATTATTGGTATCTGTATGTTTATTTAATTTTCTGAATATTTAACCTTCAACATTTTTTTTTAACTTTTAAAAAAAAATTTTTTTTCAAAACATTTTTGCATAGGACTTTTGACCAAATAACAAAAACCAAAATATTTTTAATCTCCTTTTGGTTGAAATGAGAAATTTTCTGCCCTCCCCCCACTATTCATTCTTCCGTATTTATTCATGGTAGCTAAACTGAAAATAAAATACAAGAAGTAAAATATTTAAAAATCTAATTTTTCTGTCTTGTGAAACTTTTGTCTGAGAAATATGTTCCTTTTCAATGAATTCTGGTGAAAATACTTCTGTACAGAAAAAAAACCCCACTAAATCCTTGATTAATATAAAGATGGACAGAAAATAATAAAATTTGAAGTAATTTTACTTTTATTTGACTACACAATAAATAAAGAATGAAGTGGTCTGTGGCTTTATGATGTATAGGAAGCAAGAATTTAAAGAGTTTTAATTTCCTTATATTTAAAAGGAGAAATTTCTTCCTATTTCATGTGCTTTGATGAACAAACCTCACCTACTGTTAAGGAAAGCAGACCCCTTTCAACTTTAATCCAATGTTTTATTCTCAGAGCCATAAGCCAGTCCTCAAAGGGATTCAAGTACTTGTCTGTTGTTTCATGTGTGGATCTTGGTTATAGAAAGTTATTGGAATGTATCATTGACAAATGGAATTCCATGTCTTAGGGCATGACTTGAAAAGGGGGATTGTTGATCAGCAGTAAGTGAGTTGAGGAGATGGTTTTAGAGTTGACTGAGGTCACAAAAGATGGAAGATCTCTTGAATAAGCCCTCGGATTCAGCAACTGTTCTTATGAGCTTTCCGGTCTGCAGGCAACACAGAGTCAATGTATGACTTTGTCATATGTGGCGGGTGTTCAAGAAGTGTCAGTTGCCCTGACATCATCTCTTTAACAGATTTATACATCATGCATCATGATCGTAATATATGTGTTAATTTATGCGATTTACATGTGTGTGCTTACAAATCTATTGACGTTTTATTGTGGAAGTGCAGCTTAATGGGAAAAACTTTGAAGCTATCAGTAACTAGTCAAATCCAGAAATTAATTTATACACCTGTCCTTGAGAAAGGCATGAGTCCTGCTCTCCTTGCATGTTGTCACATAACAAGTCATTAAATTCATAGTTTCTTCTTAGATTTGCCATAATGGCAAATATTAGAAAGAGTCGGATGGAACCGAACAAATCTAGCTTTCCTTAATTATCCAATCAGATCATACCAAAGAAATGGTGTCAATATTCTTTTTACTATCACAGAAGAGGACATACATACATACATACATACATACACATATATATAGTTTTACAGTTTGCTATATTTATGGGTAAAAGTGCTCAATATCAGGGATAGAGCATATGTAAATATAAACTCCATTTTTACATATACTGTATATATTCACATATCATGCGGCTGTGAAGACCTAATTTTGAAGCTAATTTGACTACAGTAAATGGATATAAAGTTTGCTACAGTATATACGCTAATTTTATATCTCATGTGTGATGAGACCATCTTAAAATTAGCTTCAAAACATTGCATGATATATATATATATATATATATATATATATATAGATATTAAAAGTATTTATCTAACACCTTCATGCAACCAAAAGTATCATGTGTGCCAATTTAAAACATCAGATGATCCTTGTTCAATGAGTGCTGTAATTTATCAGTAACTTTGTTATATTTGTTTGATATATAAGTATAAAATATTGCATAATGAATGCTGGTGGTAATAAAAGTGCTTCATGTAAAATAGCAATGCTAAAATTAATTTTAGAAAATGGACTGCTCCACTGTTTTAAAAGTAGGTTATTAATATTAATATTTCAATTCTACAGCAGTCCTTTTTTAGTCCTAACCTGAAGATAGTTGTACTAAATGGTGAGTGGGGAGGGGAACTATATATATATATATATATGCAAAGCTCTTTGGTAAAATGAAGATGAGCACTCTGAGTGACTGGCATTTGTTTACATTCGTAAAAACAATACGTTAGAATTAGCAGTTTCTCTCTGCCGAATGCTGATGGCTTAGGGGTAGAAACTTTGACACCAAATTGGACAGGTTTCAATCCTAGGTTGAGGCTTTCAGACATCTAGTCACACTGAGGAGCTGTGACACAGCGAAACAGTACTGTCTTCAAATGATGTATATATATATATATATATATATATATATATATATATGTACATTTCATTAAAAACAACTGACAAAACATGAATGAAACATTTTATAAAACATACATATAACAAACTATTTCTAATTCTAACAGTTAAAATATAATCCTTGAAAATGGCTAAATGTATAGCCGAAAGCGCTCGGATAAAAAGAACATTCGGACAATTTTTATATAATTTGTCATCCGGAAAGAAAAAAATTATTAGTTCCCATGAGAAAATTATATAAAAAGTTAAATAAAAGCACCTTGTAACTCGTTTTTAATGAAATATGCATGAAAGAAGGATTGCTGCCTAAATACACAAATACATATACATATATATATATATATATATATATATATATATATACATATATACATATATATATATATATATATATATACATATATATATATATATATATATATATATATACATATATATATATATATATATATATATATATATATATATACACACAAAATAAGAAAGGGTCAATTTTTATCTTAAGCCATGAAGGGCAAGAGGAATGACTGCACTACAAAGCTTTTGAACAAATTCAAGCATCCCTTCCAACTAAACATGCTTTGGTTTTTCTCACATGAGAAACATTTCTGCCAGGATAAGATGGTGAACACACAGAACAACCTTTTGCTTGCTGTGTCCCCAAAAGATGTATCGAGTATGATGAAAACCAAATAGGGTCAGTTGGGCACCATCTGTGAGAAAAAGAGCACCATGATGCAATTCACACCCACCATAAATTTGGAAATGGCATGCTGTACTGCTTGGCATTCATGCCAGAAGCTCTAATATGAACGTTTCAGAGTGTTTGGGTGTCAGTCTGAGGATTCAGAAAGAGTTGGATAGTATATCCAGTCAACATCATGGTGTTTGGAGCGATCACGAGTGATGGTGACATTATCCCTCCATTCATCTTCCCACAGAGCATCAGACTCAACACAGAGGCCTACATCAAGTGCCTTGAGGAGGTACCCTGGGTCAAAATGGTGGCTGCTGGAAGATCCTAGTCTGGCAACAGGACTCTCCACCATGCCACACAAGCAGGAGAACCCAGTCATGACAGATAATTTTTGCAACCACATCACCCCTTACATTTGGCCACCTAACAGCAACCCTGATACTTACATCCAAGCCAGTTCAAAATGGTCATTGGCTTGCATTTGCTAGCATGCCATTTATATCCTGGTGTTCAGAATGTAGGTATTCAAGTAGTTCTGCATAAAGTTGTTAAGGTATAAGGATTTTATTCTCTTTGATTCGTAGTCCTTCAGTGCAATACAATTCCTCACACATGAGCCAAAACCAAGAGATTACCGATGGACTCTATAGAAGCATCTGAAAGGAAGCTATCATCTATGCAATGGGTTTTTCGAACCATGCTCACTGTAATATCATCACACTGATGGGTATATCCATCTCCAAATTCGTGAAATCCCTGGGCAGTATGAAGATATGTGCACCAGCCCCATTCAATAATAAATATAATGACATCTTGTGCGACTGGGGAAAACGGTAAGATTCAGTATCTTTTCCATGCGTCCAAAGCCGTTTTCTTGGAGCTGGAATAATGAAGACATGATTAAATGGGGATGGGTGTGATGGGTTTCCCTCATAAGACAATGTTCAGTTCTTGTAAGTCAACCATATGTCTGGGGGAGCTGTCATTTTGGGTGTGACTACCATCTTTTAGAACACCAGGCTATAGGAGGGCTCACTGACACTGGTTCAATTATACCCAATGCAAAATCTTGATTGAGGTCTTATTTCACTCTCTTCTTCCAATGGTGTGGGCAGGGATCAGTGTTTGAACTGCTGATGACATCACATAAGGGATGAAGGTAATGTCCAATGGCTTTCCTGTCATAGTCTGTAAGGGTTTGTGTGGGCATATATCAAATGCACAGGACTTGAAATGGTTATATATCCATTGGTCCAGTAGGTCCCCATTGTTTTCCATTGGAAGAAACGGGATTGTACTAGGCATTCCTGGAATAGGTTTTCTGCATGGGCATGTGCACAAGGCATTTTCTTTTGTGCCCTTCAGTGAGTTGAGCTGTGATGTCTGGTCTGGGAACTCAGGTGGTAACAGATGTAGGTCTCAGGGAAGATTCTGATAAGTAAAAAACAGATGTGTTTTTTGACACATACACCACTTGTCATGTTTCCCTCAAGCCAATTCTTATATGCATAAACAGCACCACCTATTATATGAATTTGGCTGTCTGTGATGCCCTGTATTTTAATGACTAGTTGGCATGAGGTACGCATTTGAGTAGCTGAGTAGTTTTAATATCTCTGCTTCACTTAAACAAGTTTGAACCCCTGTAATGGTGAATGCGAGGAGGCAATGACTACTGTGGCTAATTGGAACTGTCTGGGTGGGTCCAAATGAAACCTGGATTTGAGACATTATAATCGGTGATGATGGTGTATCTGTGACACCTCCTTTAAATCACTTACCATTCCACATAAGATGAGCGCAGCACTTGGTGGTATCAAACTGGTTTTACAGCTTCGTTTTGATTTACCAGCATAGTGAATGGTGCAGGCGGGGGGGAACTTTCAGACTAGTGTTTGAGAAATTGAATGAATTACACCCTGTGGATCTGTTCATGGCTCCAGTTTTAATTTTAATAAATTTCTGACGTATTCTTTTTACGTGACCCCTAATCCTGCAATTATGAAATACCAGTTTAGCTGCTGAGCAATATCTCCTACTAATTGATCCACCTGGATGAAATGTCTTCTCACAAGCCACACAAAGATTATTATTTGGCAAAAAAATTGGGTACATTAGTTCTTTGGGGTTGTCAAAGTACATGGGGCTCATGGCCAGATATCTATAGGAAGGACGAGATTGACAGGCTAACATCATTTAGTAACTGTGCAGTTGACGTGTCCGTCATTTTCAAGCTGATGAGTTGGTCAAACTTTTGCTTGAGCGTGGTGATTTTGGCAGCCTTGGCCAAAACTCAACTCTGGTGCTCCTTGTTGGTGAGTTGCACAGTCATCTGCCTCACTATCAAGTCACACAAGTATTTGACTTTCTGACCACAGCCTTCTGTGTTGGGACAATCAACTGTGAATGAGCAGAATTTGGCATGAACTTGTAGCCTGGCTAAAAAATGAGTGTCTCACTTTCCACCTGACATGTGGAATGAAAGGTCTGCCAGTGAATTTTCTTGTACAAGCTCTTTACTGCAACAAATTGGATGTGTGTCAAAAGCCTTTTATCTGTAGCAGAATTTAAGGCTTCAGCCCTTATAAGGTCAAAAGGGAGCCTGTTGACATCTGGCAAGTATGTTGTTTTCAATTTGTTGATTATTTCACCTAAGTTGGTAAGTTTACACATCTTCTTATATCAAGTCCAAACATCAAGGAATAATGTCGAGTTATTGTCCATTGCATTGGGTTTAATGACAGGATGGTTTGTGTTTTTTGTGTTGGACATTTGCGTCACATTAGGGGTTCCATCCCTCTGAAGCACAATAATTTAACTTTGTAGTTCTTTCATTTGTTGCATGAGTTGAGCAATCGGGTTCTGACTGGTGCAGATGCCGTGTCTTATTTTATTAAGATAGTTCCACATATTCACCAGATCCTCTGTTCATAGTGCCATGTAAAATAAACACAATGCCAATGGTAGTAGTTATTCTCAATTACTTTATTCTTGTACCAATGAGATACAAGTACAAAAATACACTTGGCCCCTGGCCACTCAGCTGTTTATATAACACTGAATGAGGTAACTTATGTCTGCCTGTGGAAGTTCCCCTCCATTATCTAATTATTCCTTCCATTTCTACTCTACAATGACTAGCAGTTGATTGTTTGCCATTTGATTTACATTGTACAAGAAGGTAGAAATCAGTGAAAACCATGTTTATCTCACCATTTATTTGAAGGGAAGAATCATTAAGGAACTCTACCAAGCCGTTTTACTTGTAATGTTCAAGTTGCTATTCCTTGTGTCCAATTGCAGCTGAGTAAGCACAATTAATAATCTGCAAGACAAATCTTACCAGAATCTGGCAATACTTTGGATGCACTTTGAATTCTTTATCCAAATTTCTTGGGACTGGAAGTGCTTCAGTTTTCAGATTTTTTTTTTTATTTTGGAATACAGGCTATTTAATTTGTATATATCATCTATGAAATGAGGCAGCTTAGGAATGGAACGCAAACATAAATACAATATCCCTTTACATTTCATGACACAACTTATACATCTACCCTGAAGGTAGATTTATATAAATAACATCTACCCTGAAAGTGGTTTTATGTAAAATTTAATAAATTAATAAAATAATGATGTGAGTCATGTAATGCTCACACAGATTTTAAAGTGGTTAAATTAAGATTTCACATAAAAATAATGTACACTATTTACATTATTCAGACTATTCTCCTCATCTTTGTCGCCATATTTATTACAGTGTTTCGGCCTTTCAGTATCTGTCTATATTTCTGAGATGAGGTATTATGTACACTATTTACATTATTCGGACTATTCTCCTCATCTTTGTCGCCATATTTATTACAACGTTTCAGCCTTTCAGTATCTGTCTATATTTCTAAGATGAGGTATTATGTACACTATTTACATTATTCGGACTATTGTCCTCATCTTTGTCGCCATATTTATTACAGTGTTTCAGCCATTGTACACTCTGGCCTTCTTCAGTTGGTTGGAATGTTGAACTGAACCATTTATTTCACTCACTGGGGTAGACTGTTCTAGTTCCAAGTGCCATGTTTAACGGATGTCAGTTATCAGTTATCGCCTGTTAATTTCCCTCTGAAAGTTCTCCACTGCCATAACCAGGTATTGAACTTACACTCTTTGGGTCCTGTCACTGGATCTAACCAATACCTTTATCCACTGTGCCATGTGTCCTTGATGACATCTGTGTATAAATTTCTGGGTATTATAAACCTTACTTACAAAAATATACAAATGCATGACTTTTTGAATAATATCTTTTGGAATTTTGGGTAAAGGACACTTAATCTATATTATACACACATAGTCACTGTCCATTGTAGCAGTTGTGAATTTACCAAATGATTATTAGATTTACGATGTACTGTAAAATTAGAAATCATCAAACCACGTTATTACTAGTAATTCAGGACGTCAAGAATCCCCCTCCAAAATACAATGTTGGTTATGAATTCTTGTGTTCGTTGGCAGATTGTATCTCTGATACGAATGATCATTTTGTAACATTCTTTTCTTTTTATGTGCCATGTCCTTTCAGGACGTAGGCGATCATGGCTCTCCACCTCCCTCTATCCCTTGCAGCTCTCAACAAGTTCCTTCCCTCTGCTTCCTCCTCCAGACCACGTTCTGTCATCCATTTGGTTAAGACCACCAGCTATATCACACATTGTTTTCTCTTGTCTCTCTTTCCCTCTATTCGACCTATGAGTATCAGATTCTCCAGGCCCTCTTTCCTCATTATCTGTCTAAGAAACTTCAGCTGGCTCGGCCTGAGATTAAGTATAAGCTTCCTCCTCCTTGTTTGCAACCTCTCTAAGACCTCATCATTGCTCACATGCTTGGTCCATGATATCCTTAGCATCCTTCTGTAGAACCACATCTTTGTCGCCTCAAGTCTCTTCTTCATTTTTGAGGAAATCACCCAACATTCGCTGCCGTAAAGAATGACAGATGTCGTGTAACAGTTCAGTATTCTTTTTTTTGTTACAGAGTTCAAATTCCAGTCAAATACATTACATTCACTTACGTGCTAATACCCTTAAGAAAGCTATTAATCCTCTTCTTCTCCCTCCAGCTATGGGTAAATAGCAGGACAAACTGTTTTCTATAATCTTGGATGGCAACTGGTCTAGGAGAAGGACAACTCTGAATTCAAAACCTGCAGACGGTCATTTGGGGAGCTTGTGACACTAGGTCTCTGTATTGGGCCCTTCAAGAAGTGTGGATGGTTCTGCACAAAACCTTCACCACTATAATCAAATCTCATGTGCTGGTGTCAGACTGGTGGTTTCCTAAGATCTGCTTGACTCTTACACAGCAAATTCGACAGGAGAGTTGAGTATATATATATATATATATATATATATATATATATATATATATATATATATATATATTAGTTTACGAAAAACTAGGTAATCCGTATGGGTAGACCCAAGGAGGATAAAATCCAGAGAGTTCAATGTAATTCAGAGCTAATAATTTAAATAAAAATAAAAACAGACCACTTTAAGGTTCCATGTAATAAATTATTTCACCACAGCCCTTTTAGAAGACCGCGGATCATCAGACTTTACTTCCAAAGGTTGAAATGAAAAAAAAAATATATATATATATATAATATGGCATGAAATTGAAGCCAGCATGCATAGTTGATTTCTGGGTGAACACTTTATATTTACAAATGCTCTATCTCCTCCAAACTTGAGCACTCTTTCCAATAAAAATACCAAATAACAATATATATATATATATATATATATATATATATATAAAAATTTTGAGTTGTTTATATTTGTAAAAGGACAATATGAATAAGACAACAGAAAAACTTAGTCGATAGATTTCACAGATTTTATCAAGGCAAATGCAAGAACTTTATTTTGTAACAAGTATTTATATATCATTTTTCCTCTTGTTTATGAGTACTTGTTACAAAATAAAATATATATATATAAAGACAAAAGGAAAACTTATCGTAGCCAACACATTTTATCCTCTGAGGCAAATGCAAGGATTTTATTTTGTAACAAGTACTCATAAACAAGAGGAAAAATGATATATAAATACTTGTTACAAAATAAAGTTCTTGCATTTGCCTTGATAAAATCTGTGAAATCTATCGACTAAGTTTTTCTGTTGTCTTATTCATATTGTCCTTTTACAAATATAAACAACTCAAAATTTATATATATATATATATATATATATATATATTTCATTATTTAATGATAATGTTATTAAGATTATCAGACTATATGAAAAAAACTTACATAAAATATATAGACAACACTTATCTATATTATTTAATGAAACATATATATATATATATATATATAATATATAATCACTGAAGAACTAAACTGTTTAATAAGAGATTCATGA
Organism: Acanthosepion esculentum; assembly: GCA_964036315.1. Classification (NCBI taxonomy): domain Eukaryota; kingdom Metazoa; phylum Mollusca; class Cephalopoda; order Sepiida; family Sepiidae; genus Acanthosepion; species Acanthosepion esculentum. Next base: position 1,075,132 of record OZ038490.1, on the reverse strand, counting down.
AGAGTTACAGAAGATATAAATCCTAATTTTGTTCTAAATCATGTACTTGATTAACTCGCATCTAAGCTTCGGTGTGTTGTGTTTGAGAGAGAGACATTCGATGTACGCCAAGACCATTATGTCATACAAAGTGTAATTTGTATTTGCATCGAAAAAATTCCAGCAAATAAAATTTGACCTTTTTCACTTAAATTTCAATTAACTGAAAGCCAAGATAATGACTTAAATTTTTTTGTTCTAAAATGCCCTTCCCGCCAATGTGGCTTCTCAAAGGAAAGACGACTTTTTCTCGGAGTCTTCATCATTTCGTGTCACCAGTTTTCGGATTCATTAATGACTAGCAATAAACAGAAGTTTTTTTTTCTACTAAAAATAAGTTCTTTTTAGAATATTTGATCAAATTTTCTTTTAGATAAGAGTTCATATCATTGCACTGTGATTGTATGACAGTCTCCCAGTGCATACCTCTTTAAATTAAGGCATCATTCGAATATCTAATGAGGGACAAACCAAGAGTCGATTGTACTTAATAATTTACTCATCATTGCCTAACAATTGATAATTTAAAAACATAGATTAATCAAAAGTAAATGTGCAGCCATTTTGTTGTTCTTTAGCTAATACCATAAAGGCTGCAAGGGTTCTGTTGTAGATCTAGCAGATTCTGAAATTATTGATGACAAAACTTTGAAGGGAAAAGCTAGATTCTAAGAGAGGATAACATAAATCTGGAGTATTGAATTTGAATTATTAAATGGAGAAATGTCATAAAATTTACTTTTGTGAAAAACATTTGATCAATGTTAAGGTTTTGTGAAATATTCAATAATTGATTATTAGTAATCAATATCAGTTCTACTCTTTGTAGAAATTATGGGTTTGTTGAACTTGTTTTTAAATTTGTTTGTTTGATAATGAGAGATGAAAGTGATTGCTGATAAAAATGTTTTACATTCTGAGAATTGGTTGCCATTTTTTTCTATTTTGCTGTTTAATTTTTTTTTAAAATTATTTTTTAGGGCTTAACTTTTAAATTATTCTTTATTTGATAGAATAATTAGGAATGGTCAGTTATTTGCATGACAATTCTATATTGAATGAAAAGTCAAGGTTCCAAATCCTTCTGAAGTTAAGTGCATTTTTATTTTTCAAATCTCTCAAACTTATATCACAATTGGCATTTAAAACTAAATATATGTTATATATATTTTGCATTTTGACTTCATAGTTATATCCTGTAATTCTTTTCATGTAAGGGATCCATTTATTTCATTTCAATGCACCTTTGAACAAATGCGAATTCATAGACGTTTCTTTTATTCCAAGAATATAAATCACATAAAATTATAATCCATTTATATTCAAACTTTTTTTTTATTATTGGTTTCGTTAAATGTATTGGCATTGAATCTACTTGGATATCTAGTAATCATTCCTTATTCTCAGGAGACTATGCAGTTTGCTAGCCAATTCCTGTTGTTCAGGCACATTGTCTTTTAACCCCCTTGTGACTTTGTGACTAGTACATCCTTCGATGGCCTCTGAACTGTTTTGTCTTTCCAATTTCACACACAAAAGAAAAACCTGGTGAGGGAACCATTTTAGTCACTGATAATCTGGCTGTAAAGCAGGTTGTATTGAGTAATATATTACTCATTCATCAAGTGACCTGACAAATGGCAGTCTTTGATTCCAGATGCTGTTCTCCTCCAATGATCTGAATGCAACAGCATTGAAACAATAATAATCTTCAACCAGATACAGGACAATTTGTGAAAATGGGGGATAACAGGATTCCCAAATAACTTTTCCACAGGGAATTGAAAACGAGGAAAAGCATCTAGAACTCAAGCCAAGAAAGAGGTTGAAGGAGAATTTGAATGCATTGCACAAGGAAGTGCAGCATTGGGAAGAACCGACTTCAAATCATACAGAGTGGAGACACTTTATAAATGAAGATGTAATGCCTTTGAGGATGAATGTCCCTGGCATGCTCAGATCAGGTGTGATCTCCAAAGAGGCACTCACTCTGATTGGCTAACTAATATGCAGTCTTGGAAATGTGGCATGCGTGAGCATATGTTGTTGTTGAGGGCAAGTTACATGAACCTTCTGAAAGAACATTACAACGACCAGAAACAAACCTACTATGCCAACCTGTCTCATCGTCCTACTGACAACACCTGTGTTGTTTGCAACAAGGTTTGCAGATAATCATCTGGACTGAGGAGGCATGTAGTGATACACAGAGCATTTGTAGGCCGTGCAGATCCAATTAACCCAGTAGATTTTATCTTTCATGTATGCCTGATACCTATAAAACTGAATGCTGATCTCGGATCATTTAGGAGGCCAGGTATATTGAAATGAGGTAGAAGTCATTATGAGTGATGTGAGGGTAAGAAGGAGGCGGCTCTCATCTAAGGCAATCACCTTATATATGGACGTTGGCTGACCAAGATTCTCTCATGGAATATGACCAAATGAGGTTTGTCTTTCTCCCTTGCAATCCATACACTTCCATCAGTGTTTCAGTTCTTTGATTCCATTGGTGAAGAAGCTTTCATCCTTTTCGTCAAAAAATACATCAACAGCAGATATAACATCATCATCACTGTGATACTGGTTCCCAGCCAAGTGATTTTTCATGTTGGGGAACAGATGATAGTCATATGAGGTAAAATCAGGGGAATAAGTTCAAAGGTGGAATCACTGAAGCCAAGGACTTGTGTGCTGGAGCATTGTCCTGACAAAACAAGACCCCTTTTGTTTTCCTATAAAGAAAAACAAAAACCCCTTTTGTTTTCCAGATAAGGAGAGGTTTTTCCCCTGATTATCTCTTTTTCTCAGGCTCAAAGTGATGAACCCAACACTCTTCCTGGGTTAGGAAGCATTCAAGGAAACCAGCAGGATCTGCTTCAAACAATATCAGATTTTCATGTGATGTGATCAGCCTGGTGCACTTTTGATCAGGTGTCAGAGGACATGGTACCAACCGAGCAGAAACCTTCATCATGCCAAGTTCATTGTGCAGAATATTCTCAACTCTTTTATGAGAAAAAGCTGATAGCATTGGCTGTTTGATTTATAGTCAGTCACTTGTCATCCATCACCATATGGTGAACACAATCAATATTTTTTTATGCAGGGACTTGATAGTAATGTGATGCTAAATTTTGTTAATTTTCAAGAGAGCAGTCAGGTGTCAGTTTACCTGGAAAGAAACAATGCAGTTATTAAGAAGAGTTTAAATTAAGGCATGCAGGATTTCACAGCTCTTTTTTCTAGAGGGGTTAAAATTAAGGACAAAAATTCAACATACGCACTATATATGGAGTCAGCTTATACTGAAGTATATATATATATATATATATATTGATGCATGTTTCATTAAATAATATAGACAAGTTTTGTCTATTTATTTTAAGCAATATCATCTGATAAGCTTAATAACATTATACACAAAATATATATATATATATATATATATATATATATATATATATATGATACATAAAAGGTTAATGGTCAGATTTGAATCAGACCAGGAAACAGTAGTATTAAAAATTGCTCAATGCACATGTGAAAAAAAATAAAATAAAAATAATATGTAGAGCTTTTAAGTTGAATCCGCTACCTTGGTATCAAACTTACAGTTTCCTTAGGTGATTTTTAACAGTTGACCTGCCAATGTTTTATTTTTTTTAAAAACTAATGAACGCTATATTATTTTAATAAATAAATAAACGCACAACATTGTGTGTGATAGAAAGGAAGAAGAATGAGGGGGAAGAAAAGAAAAACAAAAGTATTATAAATGTATCGGTTGGGGGTTAATTGAAATGTACATTGACTTTTTTTTATCCATCCTCATATGTGTATACAAGGAACTTCCTAATATGTATGCAAGAATTCAAAACTTTGGTTTTCTAGTTCAAAAGGCTCTTTGGATCTGGAAATGTAATCATTGCTAATTTTTCCTGTTGGCAGAGGTTGCAAATATTGTTGTGGTTCTTATAAGACTTTGTCTTTTTTTTTTTAAATCTTCCAGCTTACATTCAGATCCCTGCTGTATTTTTCTTTTAAATTTTACACATGGTTAGCTAGTTTGGTAGAGCACCTAAGACTTACTAGCTTGAATGACAACCTATCATTATACCATCTACATTTGAAAGAACCTTCAGTACATCCTATGTATGTTTTATTCCGGCTGTTAATATCTGTTACTTCTGCTTTATAGATTATTGCTTTGGTTTTACAAGCTCCATCTAATGAACATCTATTTTTATTTCTACAGTTGCATCAATTACTAGTATTGACTATATTCTGGTGCACATTAATTTTGAAATTTCTGGTGTTTTGTCTATTTATTATTATTTATAAATAACTAGTGCAGCTGTAGCTTAATTTAACTGTGTTTTTATTGAATATCTTATCTAATTTTGAATTTTTTGAGAAGTGTTTATTTTCCCTATTTTACATTTTACCTTTAATTTAAAATTGGTTTTAAACCAAATGATATTTTTGCTTTTTTCTTTGAATTGTTCTTCATATGTTGTTTAATTTGAAGTTCAAATTTTTAGTTTGGTTTTGTGACCCTCTACCTTTAAGTTCTTCTCATATTCTTTCTTTTTTTCTTCAAAAATTATTTTACTAGAAGAGTTTCTGGATAACCTAAATTCTATTTCTTTAGGGACATGCTTTATTATGTTTGCCAGGCAGTTAGAGCTAATATCCATTTATTTTAACTTTGCATTGGGTTCCATGTATGGAGAGACACTGCCAGCTTGCCGGGATCCAAATGTAAGCTGGATAATTTTTAAAAGGTCAAAGCCTTATAACAACCACAATAATATTTGCAACCTCTGCCAACAGGAAAAATTCAGCCACAGATAACTTTTCGGTTAGCAAAGTATAAAATTACTGCTTATAAATACACATCTTTGACAGTCTCTCTCTCTAATTCATTTCTGCTCCAAAACATAATGTAATTTGGACATTGCTTACTGGAAATATATATATTTCTTAACCTTTCCAAAAAGATTCTGATGTTTAGTCAATTGGTTAGATTTTAGAAAGTGGGTTTGGTCAAGAATTTTCTAGTACCTATTGACCAATCATCAAATTTTTGTGAGGAAAATCTCCTGAGTCTGACCTAGACCTTTTCACTACACTATTGTGTGTACATATATATATATATATATATATATATATATATATATAGCTTTCATTGAATAATATAGACATATTGTGCCTACTTATTTTTATATTGATCCTTTCCCATTGTCTAATCATTTCCTTGATGAAATTCATCAAGGAAGGTGCCGCAGTTTTTGTTAACCCAAGTACTTTCAAAAATTTTCCAAGATCATCTTCAGAGGTAAATTACAAAGGTAAACTTATTGTAACTGTGATAAAATCTGTTGTGATGGTGATTTTTAAAAACATGCACAAAGACATGCAAAAAAACAATATTGCATTTGTTATTTTAATCATTAAATTGTTCTTAAAATAGTGGAAGTATTAACTTTTAATTTTTCCCAAAAGATTAATGAAAATTTATTGTACTATGCTACACACCCTAGTAAAACCAACTGTACTTTGTATCCCCTACCCTGTTTGCACCTATCACAAAATTTTGTTTCAATCAATGTATGGTTATTTAGAGGGTGTGACAGCAGATGGACAAACAGAAGTCATGGAATTTTATATATAGATTGATTGAGCAATATTATTTCATAAATATAGAAAATTTTAAACAAATATCTGTGTGTAATTTAAAAGGAGGCATGGTGGAGTACTTCAATTTCCGTCTGAATTCCTAGGAGTTATCATTATTTACTTTACTTACAGTCAGACTAATATCCTCATCTTTTTTGTTATTATCACATTTTGGCCATTGTTCTGTGTGTTGTGCAATAATTCTGAATATAATTCCTGGGCCAGGTAGTAAAGACTCTGACACAGTTGTACAGGACTGGCAATAACTGAGCAGTACTAAAAAACAAGACGAGATAACCCAAGATATGGACAACTAAACAAGAACAATCTACCTCAGTAAATAAAATACAGGTTTCTGTTCAAAATTTCCTAAAGATTACTCTGATTGACAGGCATCTGAAGAAGGCTATAGGGTGCAATGACTGAAACATTGCGATAATAATAATAAAAAAGGAAAACATTAATCCAACTGAAAATAATGTAAATAATCTATTTTCTAAAATGTATTTTTCATGTGAGTAAATACATAAAAAATGATCCACTTCATAAAATTAACATTTTAATGAATACTCTTTTGGTTGAGATCTTTTCAGCATCTCTACTCAAATATTATTTTGTCAAAGAAGGGCACCACGAGGTGGTGTAATGGTTAGCAAGCTTGTCTCGCTAGAACAATTGCGACTGAGTAGTGAGTTCGATTCTCACTGGGTGCTTCATACTTTCGGCCTTGTGCCACATCTAAGCTATGCTTGGAAAATTAATATTATTTTTTCAAATGTATGTTAGCATCAGTGTGATATTTTTGCTGTAATTCCTTCTATACCAATTTCAGTTTGGTTTGGTTTAGGTTTGTTTTGGTTTAGGTTTGGGTTTAACGACCCATCAAGCATTATGGTCATTTAAGGGTCAGTTTTTGAATTTTGGGGTCACACTTTTTTAATGTAGTTTATTTGTTTTGAAGTTGATGCACATGTTAGAATGGTTGTATGCATTAGATTGGTTGGACACATTTTTATTTTAATTAGATTTTGTTGTATAGTCTATTTTCTTTAAATATGTCATTAAATGATCTATCTTGGTGTGTTCAAATAGGTCTTTCATTGTTTTTGTATTGTAGAACTTTTTCCGTACAGATTTCAGTGCATTTTATATTAACCTGTTTTATATGCAGGCATTAAAATGGCAGATTTTAGGCAGTAAAATAGACACTTTGTCTTGTTTTAAGCCAAGAATTCTCAGTAGTCTGGTGCTTGACTAATCAAAGTGCAAAAACGTATTATATAATGAAAAAATAATATAAAAACTTATTCTTCCTTAAGGAATAGAGAAGTGAAAGAAAAAAAATCAAAGGTAAAAAGTAAAAAATATTTTAAAAAACAAATTTTCTTGTTGGTCTTTCCTTGTTAGTTTTTGGTGAGAGAAAACACCAGCTGAAGTATTACTTACATATCAAAAACATTGAGTGGAACCAAAAAGCATTATTTCCTTATACTGTCTCTATTTCCAAATTCTTTCTTTGTATCCTTTTTTTCTCTCCAGCTTAACTCTTTCTTTCTTTCAATTTATTATTGCTTTGACTTCTTTCTCTCTCTCTCTCTCTGATATTTGTAATACTTCCACCTTATTTCCCCACTCTCTCTAGCCCATCACACTTTCTTTTACTGAATCTTCTTTGGCCCTTTATCTAATATCCCTTTACTCTTTTTCTTTCTTTCTTCCTTCTCACTCCTCTTTACATCTTTTCTTGTCTTTTTCTTACTTTCACCTTTCCTCTTTCTATTTATTTCTCCTCGTCTTTTCTACCCCTATAGATTACAGCTCTTTATGATAATCTGATTAAGGGATTTGGGGCTCAAGAAAGGTAATGTCTATCAACTGGTTCTTAGAATCTGCTTTTCTCTTCCCTTCACCGACATTACAAAATCCTGTTCTTTCTTTGACAACATCCAACACCTTGGCAGACAATTTGAAGCTGACAGTTTGTGAGATAAGCCATTTAAAATCATTATTATCAATTATTATCCCAAGAAGGCCATCTTCTGCTTCTGCATCCATCTTTGATTTTATTTATCAAAAGCTTCAAACCTTTTCTTATTTGCACATGAAAAGATATCTTTTTTCTTTAAAATTCTGAGGAGAATGTAGTTGCCATCATTTAATAGAAATTTGATAAGTTTGGTTGGATGTTGGTATTTAAAATATTTTTTTACGTCCAGAAGAGACAATTCCACAGATCTATAATGCTGTACTGAAACAGCCTGCAATACATTTCGTCATGGGTATGATGATAAACTACATCCGGCAGCAAGTTTTCTCATTCAGAGGTTTGAAGAGTGTTTGTTGCTCCCAGGTCCTCTCAGACCCAGAGTGGTAGCACTTGTTAGGGACCAAGCTATGGACAAATAGTTAAATCCCAAACTGGGGTCAAAACACTATGAAAGTATAAAAATAAATTTTTATATTAAAAATACCAGCAATTCATTTTTTAAAAAAAGTAAATTACCAGCAATATATTTATGGAAAAAAAAAATACCAGCGATATATTTGACTCTCAACAAAAATCCACTTTACAAAAATACGTCAATGAAACCTGACCTACAAACTGATTTCTTACAAAGAATACATATTCTATTCATATGAACCTATCCTAATGATATTGTCAGCATTGAATAACCCATTGTGGTGTTGATATGCCGTAAAACAAAATAAATCAAATCAGACTCTTGACAAAATCCACTCTATAAAAATGCGTCAATGAAACCGGATCTAAAAATGGATTTCTTACGAAGAATACATATTCTATTCATACAAACATATCCTCAAAATATTGTTGGCATTAAATAATCCATTGAGGCTGATATGACATAAAATAAACCAAACCACAATACATTCAACTAACTACAGATTTTACATTGGACCAACATTTCACTTGATGAAGCCTTGAGAATGAACTGATTAAAATGTGATGAAGTGCTACAATGAGAAAGACAGACTAAAGTCGGTATTGAATCCTAAAGACTCCTGTGAAAATGTCAGACAAAAAAATAGTGAAATAATACAGTTAAAAAAAATTCATAGAATCATTTAAAATATTGTAAGTCTAAATTTGAATTATTTTTTTATTAAAAAAAAAGAAATTGTATATACAGTGTCCACTCAAGCATTTTTTTTCAATAAGTGATGAAATTATTCTTGAAAACATTTTTTAGATTTGAGTCTTGAAGTGAGCAAAAAATAATTGCTTAACCAATTTCTAACCTTGACATCAAATAAAGGTGTATGTTTAGCTTCAAAGGAGTTATTTATGGTACCAAATATGTTTTTAATAAAATGACACAGAATGAAAGGAAATACACAACAGTTTGGAATATTATAAAATGTTTATTCCATAAAATAGAATAAAAATGATAAAAGTTTGGCTGTTGAAAAAGGTGCAACTTTCATTAAACATTGATCTGACACATATTGAAAGGAAAAAAGAAGAAGCAGTTTCTTTTTGAAAACATAAGTTTTAAAGGTGCCAGTCAACTACTACTTCAACTGTAACATATATTCTCTACAGCCAATTCTGTTGCTATCACAGCTTAAATTCACTACATGAACATCTAGTAGTGATCCAATCTGGGAAATTAACTCTGCTGATGTCATGGACTAACTTTTCTATTAGCATATCCTTATTTTTAATTTTTGGCTTATTGAGTAAATTGTAACATGTAAGATAATGTGGTTCTCTTGATCATTTCCTTACTACAAAGCTATACTTGCATTACTATCTTACATACTGATCTATATGAAGTCAGACTTATAAATAAACACATACACACACTCATGCTTTCTTTATTTCCCTATGGCTGTGACAATAGCTTTAAAACCTCTGGTGCTTTTTACTTAAAATTTTATATTGAGTTGATCCACTTGTTGATATCAAATTGGATTTATTCATTTGAATTCAGTCATTTTGATAATACATAATTATGAACACAAAAGATTGGTTTATTTTATCATCAATTTGAGTATAAGGCTAGAAAAAAATCCTGTATACATATATATATATATATATATATAAACTATATATTTCTGTTTATATATTCATGTACATGTATGTAAAATTAACTGTGTACAAAAGTATCCCCTTTGTTTTTTATGTAATATATATTTTTCTTACTGTGCCTTCAATCTTTTTTTTTAAAAAAAATAGGAATGCTGGGAACTATAGCACATGCATACATATATCATTACCTTAATCTTCAAATGAATTGTCATCCATAATTTTTTTTCAAATGAAATTATCCAATAAAATCATTTCACACATTTTTCCTTGAAAGATTAATTTCAGAAATATTGCAGTCCATAATTTTCTCATCATTTTTCAGTCTGAAAAACAATAAATTTTAAAAGGCTGTGATGCCAGATTGCCAAGAATTGCTTTGATTAAGTGTTTATATTGTTTCAGAAGAAAATATTGAAAAATTGACTTCATTTATTTGAATACTATTAATGATAAAACGATCTTGAAATGTTATATGAAATGTGCCAGCAAGCCTGGAGGTGGTGCCGTATTCATGACTAAAAATACAAAGGGCATAAACTCTTTCATTCTCTTTTTGTTTTTAGTTGCTGGCAAACCAACTAGTTAATTTCAAACAAACCATGTGGACACTTACACATGTACACACACACACACTATGGCAAAGTATGTAAATGTTTTCCTTCATATTATTGAGCTAACTGTACACATATAAATATAATTTTCTCTTTCTTTTCTTTTAGGAATTATGTTATTCTTTATATAAAATTATGTATGTAAAATTCCTTTACATTTTGAAATTCATTTCTTTTGAAAATGTTGAATTTTTTTCAAAAATCTTTGTTACAATTCTTAAACAACCACATCCATTCCAATGTAGCACCTCCTGCAATAAACTGATCATCAACAGTAGAAACTTGTTTATTACAACCTGTAATTCTATACAAAGTCAAGAACCAAAAAATTGGAAAGAGTCAGCAGTTACTCAACAATAATTCATTTCTTAGCAAATACTTCACTGACTTCAAAACAACATTAGACACATCATATTCTATATAAAATTTTATTGCTAATTATACAAATAAAATTTACTGGTTTAACCAGCTAATAAACCAGAAACTGTAGTAAAAGTTAAAGAAAAAAGCGCTCTTATTTAACTCTAGAATACTAACCATCAATTAAAGTTACCCCACTACCACCCATGGGTATATCATACCCGATTTTGAAAATATAAAAAAAAATATTAAATATAAATCTTTATTTGAAATATTTTACATGCAGGCATTTCAAACTTTGTACTTTGAATTTAACTTCCTCTCATTTGTAGATCTTAGTATAGTTTGTCTTTTCATTATCACACCCAATCATTGTTCTGCTGTCCATTTACACAAACTTGTTAGTTTACTCACTATTTTTGTCTTTTCTTCTGTCATTTCTGTCAGTGACAGATTACCAGACCATCTTTCCTCCTTATGTAAACTTGAAATTTCAGGATACTCTTTCTGATTTTAAGTATGAGTCCTCTTTGTTTCCATTCTCCTTAAAATTTCTCATTACTCACATGTTGAGTATGAGATGCTCAGCATCCTTCTGTAGAACATTTCTGTCTCTTCTTTATCTGTGAGGAGATTGCCCAACATTCACTACCATAGAGGAGGATTGATATTACTTAACAGTTTAATACTCTTTGTTTCTAACAAAATTTTCACATTTCTTAATACTTTGCCTGGTTTTTGGAAAGCACCTTTTCTATTCTAGTGTGCTGTCAGACTGCAGTATCATATTTTCCATTTATACTTGTTTGATTTCAGCATCTCCAATTCTTAGTTTTCATCTTGGACTGTTCCTCTTGCTGACATCCCAGACAATCTACCTTCTTAAAATTGATTCTTAGTCTTTTCTTCTCACTTTCTTTTACTTCCTTCTGTAGGAGTCATCATAGTTTTCTTCTGCATGGGCTACCAAAACTTTGCCATCCACATATGTTGTTAAAATTGTGTCCACCAATAATAAATCCTGGTAGAATATACTGTTCTCTCTGGATCGCCTGCTGTCAAGGTTGAATAAGTCCAATGAGAAGATGTATCTTTGTCTTAGACACCTTTCTATTTGGTGATTTTACTGAATTCATTTTCTACCCATCTACACAGGTGGTTTGCTCCCAGTATAGTCAGGCTTACCTTTTGGTAAAACCTTATCAAAAACTTTTGCATAATCTATAAAACAGATATACAGTGGCTTGCAAAAGCCTACACCCCCTTTGAAAATTTATATATTTGGTATAATTTAACAGGGAACAACACATTTCTTTCAATTCCAATGATTGTTAAATAATAAGCAGATCCATCACACTTTCCTTTGATATAAAAATTACATTTTAAAAATTTCACACTGATTCTTAAAATCATATAACTTAGAAAAATGTCTTTGCAAAAGTCCACACCCACCCAGATATCATACTGTGTTATCACGTAGTTTATCATTGATGTATACAATCCAGAACAATCAAAAGTGACATGTGCATTCTACCATAACAAACAAACTTGGCCAGTCTATTATTTTGCTATATAAGCTGATGTAACTGCCTACAAAATCATCGACCACATGGTTTCTTGGTATGTTGATCTTTGGACTCTGACTGTAAACACAAGGTGTCCTACTTGGGAAAGAAAATGGGTAAGCCTCTGTCTCAGGAACTTAAAAACCTTATTATTCAAAAGTATAATGAAAATAATGGCTATAAAAAAAATGCAAAAACTTTAGAATTGCCCCTAAACATTGTTAAAACTGTAGTTAAGAAGTGGTTAGTGTACAAAACCACTGCTACCCTACCGAGATCTGGGAGACTGAGCAAACTTACCAGAAGAGCAAAATCAAAACTGGTCCAGGAGGCAACCTCCAACACTAGTGCAACACTGGAAGACTTGAAAGCTTCAGTTTCCAGTACTGGGACAGATATTCATTTTCCAGAGTATTGCACCAGTCTGGCCTGCAAGGGAGGGTAGCTAGAAAAAAGCCTCTACTGAAGTCTATGCACAAGCAAGCTAGGCTAAACTTTACCAAAAGTCACATCAATGGTTCCATGACCATGTAGCAAACGATTTTGTGGTTAGATGAGACCAAAGTTGAGTTATTTGGGAAAAATATGAAACGCTACGTTTGGTGGAAAAAAGGCACTGCTCACCAACCTCATTACACCGTCCCCACTGTAAAGCATGGCAGTGGCTCGATCATGCTTTGGGGCTGTTTTTCAGATACAGGGCCTAGAGAGCTGGTAACCATCCAAGGTATCATGGACAGTGTCAAGTACCAAGAAATATTGGAGGCAAACCTGCTGAATTCCGCTAGAGCTCTGTGCTTGGGTCACAATTTCAAGTTTCAAAAAGATGACAACCCCAAGCATGTGTCAAAAAGCACTAAAGCTTGGTTTGCTAGTGAGAAAATCACAGTTTTGCAGTGGCCAGTCTCCAGACCTCAGATCTAAAGTTTGCTGTGCACTGACGTTCCCCATCCAATCTGACACAGCTCAAGAAGTTCTACCATGAAGAATGGCAAAAACTGTCAGCAGACCACTGCAGCAAGCTCATGAAAGGCTACCCGAGGCATCTGCAGGCTGTAATTGATGCAGCAGGATCATCCACATTAGCTGAAGACATTCCAAATGGGGTGTAGACTTTTGCAAATATATTTTTCAAAATTTTCTTTGTTTAAGAATCAGTTTTAAATTTTTCAAATGTATTTTGTGTATTAAATAAAAGTGTGATAGATCTGCTTATTAAAACAAATTATTGAAGTTCAAAATATTAATTGTTCCTATCAAAATAAACAAAATACATCCAGTTTTCAAGGGGGTGTAGACTTTTTCAATGCACTGTACATCCCTCTGATAGGCATTTGTGCATTATAATAACATCACCTATGAGGTAACATGTAAGTAACATCACCTATGAGGTAACATGTAAGTGTTCTTCTCAGGATAAAATGTAGCACACAGTTGAATATATTCAAAATCCCAATCAAAATCCCAGAATAGCTAAAAATGCTTGATCACAAACTTTTGGACAGTTCATATATATACACTAATTACTAAACTCTGTTCATTAAAATGAAAGAAAAAATTGTTAATTAACAAATTATAAAAATAATTCATTTTCTGTTGCCTGTAAGCAAAGTTGTATTAACATGTTTGTGTATTTTTTGTATCTATAAACGTAGACTAAAATTATGTATAAAATTGTGCATATAAGATCATAATGATAAGTTATGAGCCTAACCAAGAAGCTGTTTCCTACAACATTCTGATGTTTGTGCTGTTGATTAAATTTTGAGAACTGGATTGGGTTGATAACTTTCCATCACCCCTCTTATAGCAGTTCAAGGAAGACAGTTGGGTTACTAACAGACACAAAAAAGAAAATGCCTGATATCGAGAATATTTAACATTGAAAAACATAAGAAAAATTAATTCCTTTTGATAATATGTGGAAAAATCCACTCTTTGCCTGATGAAGTTTGCAAGACCGGAAACTCATGTAGCAAAATTATGAAAAATAAAGCATAATATATTTTTTTTTTAAATCCACATTACAACCAAAAATGTTTGCGGCCTCTCTCTTCTTTTTAATATATATATATATATATATATATATATATATATATATATATACACATTTGAGGTTAGATGATTTAAGCCCATGTTACCAAATACTGATGAAATTTATGTAAACTTCTGGGCCACTTTCAATGTGATACAAGAAATAAAAGATTAAATATATTATTATCTTGCCTATTATTCTGACATTTGTAATTCTTAAGGATTCATGATCTTAAATAGCTGCAAGAGTGAAAATGGATAAATCTTAATCATCTAAATCTTAAATCATCTAAATTTTAATCTAAATCTTAATTGTCTAAAAGAATCTCTACAAAGATTAAATGTGAGGAATTGAGAAAAACTGTATATATATATATATATATATATATATATATATATATGTGTGTGTGTGTACATATATTGTATATATGTGTGTGTGTGTGTACATATATTGTATATATGTGTGTGTACATATATTGTATATATGTGTGTGTACATATATTGTATATGTGTGTGTGTGTGTACATATATTGTATATATGTGTGTGTGTGTGTGTACATATATTGTATATATGTGTGTGTGTACATATATTGTATATATGTATGTGTGTGTGTGTGTGTGTGTATATATATATTGCCCATGTTTTTGCTTCAAATGTATCTAAGTAGATACGAAGTTCAGAGCAGCGTTAGACCTTAATTTTGATTCCAACTTAATTTCAATAAAAATAAAATAAATAGAAAAACATCATTTTTTTCCTCAGTTTCTTCTTTAAATTATTTTATAATTTTAAACTTATTATAGATTAAATTTAAAATTGGTAATTTTTAATTTTATATTATAATTTAATATTTATTAGTTAGAATGAATTCTACTTTAGTCTAACCCCAACATTAAAGCATTAAATAATTATCATAACCTTAAAGTCCGTTGTCAAGTTTTTTGAATTCTCATATACTTGTATTTTGATTGGTCATTCCAGCTTATGTAACAGCGTTTCCCCTAGCAAGGGATGTTTGATTGATTTGAACCTTTTAAAACCCTTTATTCTACATTCACTTGATAAGACACCAGAAGTATTGAAACAAAATGGCTATTTTTGTAGTGATTTTATAACATATTTATGTTATAATTTTCGAGTAAATAATTATATTTGCCCTACTCTACTGTATTGAGCACTCTTTTAAGAATAGTATTTGTTGGTTATTGGAATTTATTCTGTATACAACAATCCTATACTTGGGTATATATATATATATATATATATATATATATATATATATAAAGATAAAAATGAAATTCCCAATTTGAAAGTGATAAGACATTAGTTGATTCCAAATTTGTACTAACAGTATGCATCGTGATTTCACTTACATTTATAGATGAAATTCTCATTGAGTCTATCTTGACTAAATGTCAAATATGAATAAAGTAATCATATATATTTACTGCTGGCATATCTCTCAAAATCTGTGAATTTGGCACACAACTACCTAAGGAAAGAATTTAACCAACACAGTTTTTAAGATAAGTTGAGTTTGAGCATATTGGAATGGCCAAAGATGCATTCCAAAAGCTAAGCAGAGTATTAAGAGACAGGAAAATTTTGTTGGAAAGAGTACTGAATTGGTACATGATATCTGTCCTTCTATATGGCAGTGAATGCTGGGCAATCTCCTCAAAGATAAAGAAGAGACTTGAAGCAACAGAAATGGGGTTCTACAGAAAGATGCTGAGGATACCATGGACTGAACCTGTGAGCAACAATGAGGTTTTGGAGAAAATGGAAACAAAAAGAAACTTAACATCAGGAAGAGGCAGTTGAAATTACTGGGGCATGTAATGAGGAAGGAAGGCTTGGAAAATCCGATACTCACAGGACAGATTTAGGGCAAGGGGGATAGAGGAAAGTAGCGTGTAACATACTTGATAGGCTTGTGCAAATGGATGGCAGAAAAGGTTTTGGAAGTAATAACAAAAAGAGAAAACTTATTAAGAGCTAAAAAGGGACAGGAAGATGTTGAGGACCATATCCACCTATGTCCTGAAGGGACACGGCACATAAAAGAAAAAAACTTTATAAAATCTTTTTTTTTAAGTTTTCAGGAAAATATGCTTCCCTGCTTCCTTGATTGCTATCACACTTTCTAGTATTGCTGGGAATTCTCGTCTTGCCCTTTTTTTACGGTAATATGGAAAGTTATATAATTTATTTTCTCTTCTGGTTACATGTGCTATCCATTTTAGTTGTTACTGCTTTTGTAAGTCTTTAAATGATGTGGTTTTTGTTATTTGCAAAAATACTTTGTTTTTGATTATGTAGCACCAGTCTGTAAGATCTAATGAAGTGTTTTCTTTTTTAAGAACTTGAGGATTCACTATGACAGTGATGAAAATATTTTTCTCTTCTCAACTATCGAAATAAAATACATTCCTCACAACTTGTATAGAATGCATGCAGATGACTTTCAGAAATAGGAAGAGTGTGAAATTGCAGAAACTATTATTATTATTGTGCCTCTGAACAAGAATTGTTCTAAGATCAACATTCTTGTTTCTCTAATCAAGACCATTTCACATTGTTGTGTCAGAGAAAACAAAATTAAAAGAAAAGAAAATATTACTGTTATGGTCCAATATCCTCGCACCACGGTTATGGTCCAAGGTTAGGACCAAGGCAGAACAACACGAACACAAGATTAGTACTTAACAAAGATATATTACAACAGAAATATAATACAAGAAGTTGAAGGTGTTAGTATTAACTGTCAGTCTGGTTTAGAGTGAACTAATATTGTCTTGACTTGTTAGGTCTCGACTCGTTCCTCTCCTCTCTCTCAGAGAGGCGCAGTATTTATAGAGTCAGGAAGAGTCCATTATCGTTATAGGTAAGTTCCCATAGCAATTACTCAATTAGTCGTGGTTATAGATAGCATGTTAAATTGTTTATGCGAATAGAAGAAAGTATAACGAATAGACTGAAAATTATTCCAGATAATCCTCAAATAATGTAAATGTTTAAAAGATTTCTGTTTTCGTCTGTGAAATTACTTAAAAGAACAAAAGCATAAATACATTTATATTAAAATGTACGATAATAAATACATCAAAATATCAAAAGAAGAATTCCAGGACACCAAATAGAAATAGTAAACTTGATTTAAACCCTGGTTATAGCATGTTTACATGAATGCCTTTAAGAAAAACATGAATCCAACTTTCCTGGTGCACCATCTTGTTGCTAACAGAAGTGAATATGTAAGCATATGGATGAACTATCATAATCTTCTTGTCCAAGTGAAATCAGTATATAAGCTATTATATCCATTGTCAGTCTTGATGGGAGCTGTCTGTTCATTCACTGCTAAGTTGTATACTATTTTAAAAGAATTCATTCATTTTGCATTACTTTGGTCATCAATATTTTGTCCATTTGGGAAAAATGCCTACATAACAATCCATAAAATATCTCTTTTCATTGGAAGCATTCAATGTGTTTATTTGAATTTATGACTGAACGATTTATTTCTGAATAATTTTATTTTGTTATTAAATATATTTTCACATTCAGTAATTTATATATTCCTGTACAACCAGCTGTCAATATTGCTTTATATATCAAAAGGCAGGTTGATGTTAAAAAGAGCCAATATGGTTTTAAAATTACAAACACAACATTCAGTTTTACAAGATTAAATTTGTAAAATTGCAGCAGCAAATGTTTACCAGGCAGATTGCAAAATCTACTCAGACAGAAAAATCTGATGAACCTTTATTTTGTAAAGTACCATTAAATAAATCCTACCGATTCTTTCATGACTGAGGGAATTGTACATTTCTGAAAGGTACCATTGATCTTTGTTGAAGCCCAGGAATACTGTAGCAGGGTTTTGAATACTGGTTTTTAAGGCAGGCCACTCTCATGGGTCAGAGTTGGTTCCAAACAACCTTCTACCTCCAGGTCCCTATTGGTTGACCAGACTACGGTAAGCTCTGCAAATATTGATATCTAGAGACAGCCGAATAAATAACTGGAGATCAGATAGGATGCTGAGTGTATAATGAAAATTGTATATGTACAAGAGGCATATGTATATATTTATATAAATGACTTTCATCATAAAATTCACACTTGTACATAAATAAACTGGAAGCTGATATAAAGGTGTTCATCTGAAAATGAAAATGCATAGATCTGCAACAATATATATATATATATATATATATATATATATATATATATTAGTTTTCATCTCAAGGTCCTTGACAAAATCCACAGATGGATATGTGTCCCGATCTGGCATCTCATCTACAGTCATTTTCTCACAGATGTGATGTGGCTTCCCTCTGTCTTTTCTACAAGTATTTTCATGACAACTGCTTCGACAAGCTACTTTCACTGGTCCCCAAACTGCATGAATTTAAGCATGCTACTAGGTTGGCATTTTGGTTCCACCCTTCCACTGTCAAAACGGTTAAATGTAGCCATCTCTTCTACTCGAACAGCTTTTTATCTTGCACTTCCCATCTGTGGAACTCTCTTCCTCTTACTTGCTTCCCTGATAACTATAATCTTCAAATAATCAAGTGTAATGTCAATCAACATCTTCTGATGCCTCGATCTTGGTCCTTGTTCTTCTCTGTATCCATTCCTCAAACACCCCTCTTTACTCTCTGTAACCCTTTGCAGACTAGTGGCACTCCTGTCTTGATTGGGGTGAAATACTTAAAATATATATATATATATATATATATATATATATATATATAATTAATACAAATATAAAGTTTGTTACTTAGTGTTACATTCAGGATCCTAAATCCAGAGTTGCTTAGACAAACCCCAGCAATCAGCAATTGAGTGTTTATATTTTTTGTTTTTTCTTTTATATATATATATACACTTTTTAATACAGACACACACACACACGTGTGTGTGTGTCTGTATAGACTCTCCTGACATCTTTAACATATGAGGATCAAGCTGCTCATTTCTAGAACCAAACAGCTAGACGACTTATTTTTATTATGATTATAGAGGTAAAGTTTGTAGAGCCAACCACACTTTTCAGAAGAACAAAGAATTGGTGTACATAGGTGTTGTGGAGTTATTTCCACAATAGAACTTGTAGTCGGACTAAATGCGTCCTAAATGGGCTAGACATACAGAAACATTAGGAACTTGTAAATAAGTGTTATGCAGAGTAATCGAGTTGTGGTCGCTGAACACTTACTCCTCCCTCGACTACCTACTGACTCCTACTTATAATAGGTGGGAGAGTCTATTATCTAGACAAGGTGTCTTTCACTATAACAATAGGTTGCCACAAGATCTCCAAATAACCCTCTTTAGGTTTTGAATTCAGAGTTGCCCTACTCCTAGACTGGTTGCGACTAAGGTTAAAGATCCAAATCTATCTGACTATTTAACGTATTTTTAGAGATGAATACATTCCACTGGGCATTTCTCCATAAGTGAATATCATGAACTCAACTGTAATTTGAACTTGGCTCTCTGATTTCTCATTCCGAACTGCTATCCATTACACCGTCCACACACCCATATATATATATATATATATATATATATATATATAATTCACTACAGTGTAAATGTCTAGAGAGTGCCTTAATCGCAAGGTCATCTGATGGCTTCCCAAAATGAATATCAAAAGGGAGTCTGTACACATCACTTGCAGGCACATTTGTGACTGATAAGTCCAATGTAGGACAGGCATACATGGTCGCAGTAGTTGCAGCTGAAAGTCCAGCCTGGGCTCGATGGCATAGCATTGCAGTACTTCCTCCTTTGCCTCTTGTCCATGAGAATGATCCTGTTAGGTAATCTCAAAGAAGGAGACAGCATGGTTGGTGGTGAGATGCCAGACATCATGTTTCTCAGCTAGGATTGACTATCAGTAATGGCTGACGTGACAGGAAACTAAGGATTTTTTCAGGTAATCTTTGAATCACTTCTTTGGTGCCTCTCTGCCACAATAGCCAGTGGAGAGCTTGCCACACAATAAAATTTTAGGCAGGTCATGATTCTCCATCTTGGAAACATATCCAGCCCAGCATAGCTTGGACTTCAGCAGCATGGCCTCAATGCTGGTGATCTTCACCTTTTCAAGGACTTCAGTATACATACATATATATATATACACACACACACACTGTGATTACTTTACAAATATATGATTGGTCTTTGTGCTAAAGGTGTGTGAAAATTATTCCAAACTTTTACTTTAGGAATAACTAAACAATCCTGGCCTATACCAGAGCTCAAATGCTGAACACATGGGTGTTTATAGCAATCAAACAATTAATCCCATACATCATGCATACCATCATGAACGTGGCTCACATGGAATAAAACATCTTCATAGTTTTTAAGTTTTTGACTCTCATGGCTAAACTGAATCTTTCACAATAGCAGTCTTGAGAATATCTGACACTATCCAAGCTTCTTTCTCTTACCACCCAACCACCAAAAAGTTCTCAGTGACCTCATTTTTATAAACCTTCTAGGAATGGTGCCAGCAAATGGATAGAAGAATGTTTACAGTAAGTGTGAATAAAATGTTACTCTCTCTCTCTCCATGCATAAGTGTTATATTTAGTGAATAAAAGTGTTCTGCCAATCTAGCAACCATTATGAGACATTATTTTATTCTTTATCACAAGTCAACATATCTGGTTAGATTTTCTCTTTCCATGATCAAAACTTTTTCATACACTTCTGAAGGACAATTGTGGCCACTTCAAAGAAGCAAAGATGGCTGTCTAATGATTCAGACTTAGAATGAAAAGAAATTGTATTTGCCTCAGACTAGTTGATAAGCATTTTAACTACTACCTTGGGAAGAAAAAAACAGATTAATGTGCGGGAAATGGTCAGACAGGTTCAGCATATCTCAATGTCTTGACCACTCAGATTAAAAGTACCATTCAAAATCAACTCTTTTCATACAATGCATTCTTGAACTGAATGCTATCACAGTTGATTGGTTCTTCTCACAGCTAAATCTCAGATGAAATTTCAAAAAAGTTAATAAATCTTAAAACAAATAAAATTATCATTTTTTTTTTGTTCTTATTGAAATATAATGTACGCTTGAAGGTCATGAAATTCGTTTTGAAACTTTCAGAGACAAATTCCTGTCTCATACATGATGAAATTATTTGAGGAGACCCTGTCTATGGTAATGGTAATATTAGTTGTTTTCTTATAAAGTAACATTCAGCATTCATTGACTGAGCAGCCAGTACTGCTTTTGATTCAAATTTATAAGAGCTTTTTCTTAAAACAATTTTTCAGGAAAATAGGTTTCTCAAGTCCAGTAGCTGTTATTGCTCTTTCCAATTAGATGGGCATTTCCTTCCTTACCTTTTATTTGAAGTTGTGTGGAATGTCAACAACTTGATTATGTTATGTTTCACTTTTGGTTGAAATTTATAAAATCTCTCTTTTAAAAGACTTTTTTAGAAAAACAGGTTTCTCAAGTCCAGTGGCCATTATCACTCTTTCTAGTATTACTAGATGGGAGTTTCCTTCCTAACCTTTTACTTGAAGTAGTGTGGAATATCAGCATCTCGAATATGTCATTATTTTCTCTTCGAGTTACATGTGCAATCCATTTTAGCTGTTGTTGCTATTAAAAGCCCCCCAAGTGATATGGTTTGTGTTATTTGGCACATTTTCCCAAATACCTACAGGCTTCACTCACTCAAAGACATTTGGAACCATTCTTCTGAGAAAGTGCTTGTATACAGCTGACAGTTTGATTTTTATCAACATGGTACAGACAACTTCCTGTCTCATATCAGACTATACTCCTTCAAGATGCCTGACTCATTATTGTTTTTAAACTGGTAGAAGCAACTCTGTCTTATATAATGAAACTGCTTAGAGAAGGCCGACTCATTATTGTTATAACCTTTTGAAGAAGCCCTACTCATTGTTTTGAACCTGCTTGAGGCTCTTCTCACATGTATAATTAAATTTCACAATAAAGCATTGGCAGTTTTCCATGTTATGATGCTATAAAACAAGGACTCTTGTCTTCTCTTTAACTCCACATGATGGATGGAAAAATCTACTACATACCCTGTAATTCCTTTTTCTTCATTTAACAGGCATAAACGTATTATTCTCTGTAAACTTGTAATTAAAGATTTATTGACCACACCACCATGATTGGCAGAAGCAATGTTTACATTCAATTTCCATTTAACCCAAATGTAAATTCCTTTATATAGTTTATCTCAGGCTGCTAAAATTTTAGAAAAAATACCTGACAAACAAATTTTCTTTCAGCACTCATGTCTGTTTGTGCCAAGAGAATCTAAATCCCTCAACAGGCAAACTTTCCAAATAAAACAGCTGAGTACTCTCACATTCAACATGGTCGATTTAAAGGCTATTCTCAACATGTTAGCTTAATCTGTAAACTGAAACTTGTCCATTGTTCAGACAGCAACTTTCTCAGCCAAATTCACCATACAGATTTCATGATAGAAATCAAACTGACTAATGACAATAAATTCACTGGTTTGTTTGCTGAAAAGAGAAATTTATTGTGAAAAGGAACCTGATTCTAAAAGTTATTCAATCTCGTATTCTACTCTTTGCTGTTTTTATCTGTCCACTTCAGTTAATACATTCTTCTATGGAATTGAGATTTGGAAACTGTGGAGGACACTTTAACATAGAATACTCATTACTGTGTTCCATGAAACAATCTGACACTATTTCTTCTATCTACAGCTAGATAGAAAGGGGCATGAGACAAGGGTGTGTCTTCTCCCCAGATTTACTCAGCCTCTACTGTGACACTATCCTAATTTATTATTCATACATATAATCTTAAAAATATATGCAGATGACACAGTGTTGATGGCTGACTTGGAAAGAAAACTACAGGATCTCTGAGACAGGGTAATAGAAGAAAGTGACAAGAAAGGACTAACTGCAAAATGACAGAAAGACTGGTCATCTGCAAGAAAAAAAAATCCCAAGATGTGAGTATCAATTTGGAGAAGCCAACATCAAGTGGATGCAGAATTGAGAAAGTGTTTTAAGTGATGGAAAATGTGACACCAAGATCTGAAGAAGCTTTGCATTAGTGAAATAAGCATTCCAAAAGCTAAGCAAGATGAGGAGAAATGGAAAATATTATTAAGATCTACAAGGGATAGGGAGAAGTGGAGAGCCATGATTGCCTATGTTCTAAAGTGACACAGCACATAAAAAGAAAGAAGTTGCCTAGCAGCTTGAACTAATCTGACCATTCTCCACTAAACTCTTTCATCAAAAAGTGATTTTTGTCCCTAAAATTGTCAATCATTGGATTTTTCTCTGTTTCTAACCATTTTGTGTAAACTCTAGAAATGATTGTTTATGATAATCCTCATAGATCAGTCGTTTTTAAAATGCTTGAGCCTACAAATTTGCCAGCAACAATCATGCTGCATTCAAAGTCACTTAAATCTAATGCATGAAATGAAATTCAGCAGATTGCCATGACGATGCCTATATCCATAAACTTCTGCCGCATCATTGGCTGATTAGAAATTTTCATAAAAAATCATTTGTTAATATGTAATTAATGAAATGACCAGGCTAGGTGTGTGTACATGTAAATGCTGGAAAGCTTTTGAATAAAAAGGGATTCCAAATTCCATTCAGTGAGGTCCTCGGATCTGGCCAACATCAGGCAGCATGTACATGATGATGCAGTGGTCCGACGTTTCCCGTGCATGTCATACTCGCCATGGCATTTAATGCCTGGAGAAGACGGACAAACCCAATCGTTTAGAGGAAGTAAAAGTCATAACAAGGCATAAACCAAGAAGTTTTCAGCATGCCCTTATATATGATGGACTCTCCCATCATCTTCACTGTATGAGGGTTCAGCATCTCATTTCTACATTTCAACAGCCAGACTACTTGCATATATGATTCGATTATGGTAGTGAAGGACCAGTCACACTTTTAGGAAGAATCAAATACAGAGAACTGGTGCACTCTGATTTTGAATTCAGTGTTTTCCTTCTCCTAAACTGGTATCCAATCAAGGCTAAAGTGCCCAGTCTGCTCTTTTATTTAATCCATAGCTAGAAGGTGGCAATGAGATAGATTCTTACCTTTTCCAATGGTATTTATACGTAAGTGAATGTAACAAACTCAACACACGCATATTATATATATATATATATATATATATATATATATATATATATATATATATATATATACTTTATTATAGTAATTTACATTCAAACATGTAGAACAACGCTACATAAATGCACTTATGTTTCAATGTGTATCAACACATCTCATCAGGCATTAGCAAATGACTGATTATTACAATTATTAGGATTTAATTACATATAACCTCTTTTCGCATGAAAAAAGAAATGAAAAAGAGCAAGGAAGAAAGGCAAAAGATATAATCTCATTTTCATTAAATCTAGCGTCACTGACAAAACTAATCTGGCCTTTCGTCTCAAAAAGGACCTCCAATTGGTTGTGAACTGGGGCAGGAATTGGCTGGTTAACTTTAACGCCTCAAAAACAAAACTGCTCTCTATTAATCATCACAGAGATCATTCCCTGCCCCCCATTAGAATGTCTGATGCTCATCTTCTCGAGAGCACCCCTCTGTGGCTGCTCGGTCTTACATTGTCTGCTGACCTGAGATGAAGCAAATACATTGAGTCAATTGTTTCATCCACCGCAAGGAAAGTTGGCTCCCTGTGCCATGCCAGGAAATTTTTCTCCCTGGAATCGATCATTCAAATCTACAAATCAACCATTCGCCCTTGCATGGAATATTGCTGCCATATATTGTCTGGAGCCCCTTCTGTTTGCCTCGGGGTTTTTGATAAGATCCAGAGACGGATATACAATGTAATTGGCCCTGATCTGGCATCTCGTCTGCAGTCGCTCTCTCATAGACGCGCTGTCGCCTCTCTCTGTCTTTTTTACAAATGCTTTCGCTGGTTCCCAGTTTTCATGAATTCAAGCGTCCTACGAGGCTGGCATCCCACTCTCACCCTTTCATTTGTGAAACTGTTAAATGTAGCCGTCTCTTCTACTCCAATAGCTTCATGTCTCGCACCTCTTGCCTGTGGAACTCCCTTTCCTATTCCTGTTTCCCTAACCACTATAATCTCCAACTATTCAAATGTAATGTCAATCGACATCTCCAGTTGCCTTGATCTATCCACTATCCTTCTCCACATCCTTTCCTCTATCACTCCTATCTGCTCTCACTCCAAATCTTCTGTAACCCCTTGTGTGCTAGTGGCTTCCCGCCTTGCTTGGGGTGAAATGCTTAAAAAATATATATATATATATATATATATATATATATATATATATATATATATATATATATGAGAGAGAGAAAGAGATGGTTTCTGTGTTCATACTCATTATCTATAAATGTTCCATCTCAGATAGTGAACACTCTTCCCCATCAATATAGCAAATTTTAAAAATATATATATATATATATATATATATATGATTGACTCTACCGTCGAATTCGACGTATGAGGGTCAGGCAGATCAGTTCCTAGAAACTGAGAGCCCAACACCGACACATGAGATTTGATTATAGTGGTGATGGCCTTGTGCAGGGCCATCCACAATTTTTGGAGGGACGAATACAGGGACCTGGTGCAACGAATGCCACAAGGTCCCCAAACGACCCTCCGCAGGTTTTGAATTCAGAGTTGTCCTTCTCCTAGACAGTTGCCATCCAAGGCTATAGAACCCAGTCTGTCCTGCTATTTACCCATAGTTGGAGGGAGAAGAGGAGGATTCACACCTTTCCCAAGGGTATTAGCATGTAAGTGAATGTAATGGATTTGACTGGAATTCGAACTTGGCTCTTCGATTCATCAGTCCAAGCCGTTATCCATTACTCCACCGTGCCTCCTATATATATATATATATATGTCTGATTTTATTATGCAAGTGAATATTCTCATAATAAATCAACCAATTAAAAAATATTGATAAGAACTTAAGTTTTATAATTCAGAATACGACATACTTTTTTTATTCATAAAAGAATCCAAACGATATAGGCAACAAAAATACATTTTAATAAACTTAGGATAAGATATACATTAATATATTTACTATTTTACTTGTTAATATGTGATCATCTTACATTCTATAACTTTTATCAGTCTTTCAACCATTGGTATTGTTAACTTTTCTATTGATTTAATTTTAGCATTACTTGCAGCAGTTTTTATTGCATATCATTTTCAATTCTTCAATGCATCTTTTTAAATGTTTTCTTTTGGATTAGTATCTACAGAGGCTTGAGGGTGCATTCTGTCAATTTGGTGATTGAATGTATTCTTAGTAAACTGAGCAATAGTCAGCCTTTTAGAATGTGTATAAGCATTCTTTTGTTTCTTTGCGTGCAGATGCTCAAAAAGATTCTTGTCCTTTGTATTTATTTTGAAACTACTTCCAACCCCAACCACTACTCCCCCTATCCATGGTTGTCTTCAAAGTTGTCCTGGCTGACTATTTCCATGAAGGATCCAAACTCTAGTCTGGTCCTTCAATGCTTCCAAAATCATTTTACATTCATCATTAAATTACTGTTGAGAAATCAGTTTTCATGTACTTCTTCACACAACTTTCATGTTTCTCCTCATCTTTGTCGCCATATTTATTACAGTGTTTCAGTCGTTGTACGCTCCGGCCTTCTTCAGGTGGTTGGAATCTCAAACTGAACCCTTTATTTTGCTCACTGGGGTAGACTGTTCTAGTTGCACGTGCCATGTTTAATGGATATCATCAGTTATCTCCTGTTAATTATCATTCTGAAAGTTCTCCACTGCCTTAACCGGATATTGAACTCACACTCTTTGGGTCCTGTCACTGGATCTAAGTAACGCCTTTATCCATTGTGCTAGGTGTCCTGAAGAAGGCCGGAGTGTACAACGGCCAAAACGTTGTAATAAATATGGTGACAAAGATGAGGACAATAGTCTGAATAATGTAAATAGTGTACATAATACCTCATCTCAGAAATATAGACAGATACTGAAAGGCCGAAACGTTGTAATAAATATGGTGACAAAGATGAGGACAATAGTCTGAATAATGTAAATAGTGTACATAGTACCTCATCTCAGAAATATAGACAGATACTAATTTTTGCTTGTCAGCCATTTTTCTTACTTATTAAACTTTCCATTTTTCTCCAGTCTCTTATTGTCACATTTTAAAAAGCACTTTTATCTTTTCTTCTTATTATCTAATCAATGCTTTTAATTTCTATTTTGATTATTCAATGGTTTCTGTTCAAATCACTCAATGAATTAACTGTTTTGTTTCTCTTTTGAGGTTGTCATTGACAGTCTTTATATATCTGAAATGAAAAAAAATAAGTATCCTTTACTATTACATGCATTTATTTACAATAGAATGAATAGCTCTTGAATTGCATAAGAAACTGTCACCCTAACAAAATAGGTCATTGTAAATATTTCTGATAAAATAGATATTATCAGAAATTCACATTATATATTTATTCTATAAATATAAGTATATTCTGGAAATTTTTCCAGCATCGGTTGGTTAATAACAATTTTAATATGAAAACATCAACTCGTATAATAAAATCAAGCATTGTGGATATATATTTGCAAGTATAATGTCAGTCCGATGACAGATATCTTCAACAACAGGAATGACATTTACTTCTGTCTTTCTGACAGCAATAGCAATTTGATGTTCATATTTGAAGGCTTCTCTTTCTGGTCCCGTTAACATGGCAATCATTTTCTGAAACATTGTCTGAAATTCTGATATATGTGAAACATTGTAAATCTCTTTGGTATGTCTGCGAATCTAAAACATAAAAAGCATTAAACTGAAATCATTTGTTTTCTTAGCTTGACTGCTCATTGGGAAAACATTTGAAAAAGGAACTTAAAAAAAAAATTGTTGAAACTTTTTTTCTCATTTTTTAGAAAATTTTTTATTTTTCTGACTTATTTACATTTATTCCGAGTAGATGGTAAATAATAACTAGAGAGAAATTGGAATTATACAAAGATATATTATTTTATATCAGATGTGTTTTAAATGATCCACATATGAGGTTTTTCTTAAATATTTATATACTTTTAAAGCTCTATCTTATTATTTATATTCATACTAATATCCTCATAGTTGTTGTTATTATTATCACAATGTTTCAGGTTTTATGCACTCTGGCCATCTTCAGGTTTTTGTCTAAGTAACCTTCAGAAAGACATCTGAAGAAATTCAGAGGATATTAGTCCAAATATAAATAATGTAAATAACAATATCTCCTCATCCAAGAAAATCAGACAAAAAGTTTTAAGTTTAATCTTTGTTTGATCTTAAAAGTTCTAAGTTTAATCTTAAACTCTTTTTCAGGGATTTTTAAGTCTCTGAAAAAGATTTTAACTTTGGCCAAATCAGGTTCTTCCAACTGAAATTATAAGCTTGAGTAAATGGTAAAAAAATGAGAATTTGAATCAAAATTTGTTATTATCTTAAATCTTACCCTATGGGCCCACACAGTTAACCATTGAGCTTTGCCACTTACTTTAATGATTCTATTGACAGGAAAGTCCTCTAAAGAAGTATGTATAGCACATTGTTTGATTTGTCTGCAGTAGAATAATTTGACATTTCTTTCAGTAGTTTTTTCTTTATGTAGACTTTGTTCAAAGTTTTGACTTACAAACAATTTCACACAATTAATAAAAGCCTGTGAAGAATTTGCCTAGCACATAAAATATAGCCTAATTGGTTCCTTCAGATTTATTACAGAGAGACACTGGAAGTGTCCAATTGGTCACTCTGGATTTATTGGCTACTGCCATCATTTCTTGTGCCTACCAATTCACTGCTTTATTTGAAATAGTTGAGGAAGTCAACTGTGTTACTCTCACAATGAATTGAGTCTGTTGATTTCAAAGACATAAAATATAAGACTTGTTGCTTAAAAGCCATCAAGGTGAAAGAAATTCAGCTTTGTAAGATATTCTGATACACTTTGGTACAATTTGTTTGTTCTGCCTGACTTTTAGACTCTTTAGAATGACTCAGGATTTTTCTGATATTACAAGAAGTGATTTGATTTGAAGAATCAAACAGTTTTGGACTGACTGATTGTGGCCATGCAGTTCAATGCCTGCGTTTGAATTAGCTAAATGTCGTGTACACTGAATTATGAATTATAAAAAATCCAAACAAAATATTTGACTTTATATTTGTATATTATATGAGCTTTATGTATTTGCGTGTGTACAGATATACAGTTTTATTGCCAATGGCTTACAAGTTAAAATAAAATGGTAAGATATTTTTTCATAATAAATCAACCGTCAGGAGACAAGTGCCAAACCTGTCATAAAACTTGTGATTGCCTCCTCAAGTAAATGGACTTATGTTTATCCTGATGATCACTTCTTATCACTTGTTCTTCAAGTGAAAAAATAATGCAGATTATTTTTACCCTGGTAATTGTTATACCACACCTTCACGTGTCTGTTTTCTAAGAAAAGCCTATAAAACACAAATTATAAAAGATTATTAAAGGCAAAATTTTGAAAAGAATTTAAACACTTTTGTTATCAAATCATTAATTTTTCATATGATATTTATACTAAAAACATAAAAGCAATAATTGCAAAAGATACTTCTGTTGTAGCATACCTATGGACAATAATAGGTATGTCCCCATTCACATAAATACAGTAGTAAATACTGTATGTTGGTCTGCAGTTGGAGATTCATCTCCATCTGTGCTGGTCAAACTCTCTGTCTCCGAACAGAGAGGATCTCCAGATGAGGCTATGTCAAAGGGCAAAGTGTCATCTTGGAAAACAGCTACCCGACCCCGTTTTATACAGGGTCTACAGGGAATTTTTGGCTGAACCTATGGGCTCAGATACCCCACATTAAATTTGGCCTTGTGCCACATCTGACTGCATGGTGCAGTTGGTAGATATCATGCAGTTGGAGATTCATTGTGGAATTCACTTGACTCACTTCTAGCAGTTGACTACTTTTTCTATGTGCTGCTGGTGAATCTTATATGTGTTGTTCTTGTCCTAAGTATTATCGTTCATTACCAGCCTTCATGTGATTATTTTATTCAGTAACCTTCCCTAGGTTGCAACAAATTTTTAACTGTGTCACTCATAGAAGGCAGTTGTTGAAAATTAATATTTCATATTTGTTTTTATTCTATGAAGAATTATTTAGAACTTCCTGACAGTATGACTACATTTTGAATCGTTGACCATTACAACTGAGCAGCGAGATCAATCCTCACTGAGTGCCTCATATTTGTGGGATGTGCAAAATTAAACTAAGCTCGGTTACTAAAAACTATGTTAAGTTACTGCATGTTACTTTAAATAAAATGAAACATTATTTTTTTTTGTTTGTAAAGCTGTTGAGTGACACTGTAGATATAAACTGTGAAAAATCAATAAATATTAGTCCATTTATGTCTACGGTAAATTCCAGTATTATGAAATTTCAAATAAAGATCTGGCATTAATTATAAGTTTAAACATCAATTGTAAAAAGTTTTTAATGTTCTTTTTCTATGTGCCTTGTTCCTTCAAGACACAGACGATGATGGCTCTCCACAACCTCTTATCCCATACAACCCTTAGTAATATTTGTTTTTTTACCATCCCTTCCACTCCCTGTTTTGCCATTTGTTCACCAGGTCATCAGGTTGCTACATCTCATTGTCCTTTTTGCAACTGATATGTCCTGTGAATGTAAAATTTTCTGGTTAATTTGCAGTATAAGCACCAAAAGACAACCGGTATTGAGAATGTACCATTCTGGTGTGAAATTGCCTGGTTATTTTGAAAATGGCATTAAAACATTGTGCTTGATTACTGTTTAGAAGTTATGGACAATGTAAGTTTGACTTCTTTCTCATCACGTACACAGAACGTCTGCCATTACTGGCTTTGTTAACATATGTTTACCTTGAGTAGAGGCATGCGGTGCAGAAGCTTCACTTGTCTTGATTACTGTTCAGTGTGTGAAGCTTGAAATGAATGCGCAAAATAATGTGCAAAAAACGTAAAATCCGACAATTAAAATGAAATGAAATTTTTTCCTTCTTTTCAATGATGTTTTCTTTTGTGTCATGAAAGTTTCTTGAAAATAAATACATTCTAAAATAACATCCGCAAAAATCACGCAGTAATCAAGACCAGTAAGATATGAAAAGCTGTAAAAAGCCGTTGACTAAGTAAGCTTCCACGCTTTACTACTAGAGTTAAAAATATGTAAACAATGGCAGTTAAAAATACTAAAAATATGTAATGGCGGACGGACAACATGAAAGAGATGGACAATAAATCGAAAACAGTAATCGAGCACAGTGTTTTAATGTTTTTTTTAAAATAACCAGGCATTTTCACACTAGAATAGTACATACTCATTATGGGGGGGGGGGCTTTTGGTGCTTATACTGCAAATTAACCAATTTTTCAAGCCCTCCTTTCTAATTATGCATCCCAAACATCTGTCTCTTCCTGATTCTGAGTTTAAGTGTGATTTTGGATTTCAATTTCCTTAAGACTTCCTCATTGATTACATGCACTATCCATGGTATTCTCAACATTCTGCTTTCCTTGCAAAAGACTTAACATTTGCATCAACTGTCTTTGTTTATTTCTCTGAGGTTTCAATTTGTTTTTCCAATTTCTTTCTTCATTCTCTCTCTCTCTCTCTCGTTCTGTATTTATTCTCACAGTTTGGTTTCATCTTACACATTGCTACAATAATAGACACACAGTGGTGATCGTATTCACGGGACAAGCAACAGTGTCTATAATAAAAGCTTGGAAAACATTACTTGATATCTAATGAAGATATTTATTAAATTAAACATTGTTTGTACCTGTTGACATTAGTAAATATTATGTAAGGATTAAACTCATCCTTTTCTGTATTGCACTCTCTCTCTCTCTTTCTCTCTCTATTCATTCTCTTCTGTTGCACTCTCTATTTCTCATTCTTTCACTCTCTCTACCTTTTTATTCCTTTTCTCTTTCTTCTTTCTTGATTGTCCTTCAATTTCTTAGTTTTTCTTTTCCTGTCTTTGGAAACTGGAACAAAACAATCCATCTCATCTTCAACTGCATTTTGGACCATTCTGCATTCTGGAAAAATTATCAAATGTACAAAAATCCTTAAAACTTGAAAAACAAAAATCCTCAAAATGATGATGATGATGATGATGATCATCATCATGTATTTTCTCAGTCCATTTAATTCTCCTTGACTCACTAATGTGGGCATAAAT
This sequence comes from Acanthosepion esculentum, assembly GCA_964036315.1. Lineage (NCBI taxonomy): Eukaryota > Metazoa > Mollusca > Cephalopoda > Sepiida > Sepiidae > Acanthosepion > Acanthosepion esculentum. The sequence continues at coordinate 1,042,434 of OZ038490.1, read as the reverse complement.
TTGCTGCTAATGATATTATTGCAAATTAAATATTATATGGTTATTTTGAAAGCAAAATTCTAGTGAAACATTTTTAAAATGATTTATCATTTTTAGTCTAATTTTTCAAAACTGCTTTATTACATCTGTTTACTCCTTTCAGAGTTATTTGTCTCTCAGTAAATGCCTGAATAACCAATTCTATACATACAAATTGATTTCATTTCAATATATGATTGTATAAGCATCCATATTTGTGTATGTTAGTTAAATAACGATCAGCCTGGTAACGTGGAAGAAAGTGAAAAAACATATTGTATGTTAATCTCTTGAAAGGTTTATTGTTTTCTCCACAATCGAAATATCATGACAGTAATAATTGAAAGTATTAAATAAACCCTAAACTAATTATGGAATGTATTGAGTGCTCAAAAATTTAATTCAGTTCATTTGGAAGTAAAAATATAATTCAGTTCATTTCCAAGTAAAAATAGACAAATTTATTGTTTTTGACACTGACTATGTTGACTGACTTGTTTATCTGTTTTGTTCTGTGATCTTCTACCATCATTTAGGCAACTTCATAATTCTATCCTCTCAGAACTTTTAATCATTCTTTGTAAATAACTATCCTGTTTGCCTTTTGAGGTCTTCTAGAAAATTCAAAGTTGTTTTTTTCATATGACTGAGAATTCCGTAAAACCAGAAGAAATTAGTTATCCAAAGATGCTATATCTGGTAATGGATGATCAAAAACTTCATAGCAGACAAAATTTGTACCTGGTCATCAGAAAAATTATGCTCTCATGGTAATTCGATGGAATGTTAAGTCCTTTTTCTTAACTAAAGTTTTTCATTGATTGCTATCTTCAGCTGGATTGTTTGAATCACTTGTTTGGTTCATTGGAAGATCACCAGACAGGATATACATACATGCCACCATATACATTAAGATAGGTGTAGATAGTTGTATTATCTGCATAAATACTGAGTTGAGAACTGGTCATATCAGGAAGGTCATTGAAAAAAATTAGGAATGGTGTAAGTCTAAGGATAGAACTCTGGTGGACACCTGCATTCATGGAAAAAGATTTAGCTGACTAGCCATTCAAGACAACTTTCATTTCAGACTGGTCATTTAAGACAACTTTCATTTCAGCCTATCCATTCCAGACAACTTTCATTTCCAACTATCCTTTCAAAACAACTTTCATTTCCAACTATCCTTTCAAGACAACATTCATTTCAGACTGGCCATTCAAGACAACTTTCATTTCAGCCTATCCATTCAAGACAACTTTCATTTTCAACTATCCTTTCAAGACAACATTCATTTCAGACTGGCCATTCAAGACAACTTTCATTTCAGCCTATCCATTCAAGACAACTTTCATTTCCCAGTTTAATAAGAAAGCTTGAATCAACTGCCTCATGGGTAATAGCCATAACTATTTATAGTTTTTGTGACTTCCTATGCAAATAAGTTACCTCATCTCACTGTTCTGAAAAGGTTTTATCCCCTATTTTCCCTGGTACTTCTGGGAGCTTTTGTCTCCTCATTATCTTCCTCTGTCTCCCTGAGAGATTGTCTAGATATTGGAGATCTTGATCTTTTCTTTTCTTTTAAAACATCAAACTGTTCTACATATAATCTGTAGAAATTTACAACTCCTAACAAAGATTCCAATTCTTTTTTGTTCTTAGGTACTTCAACTTTTATATTTTGTCAATTAACAATTGGTCTGGTGATATGCTTTCATCCGATATGGAATATTCCAAAAATGATATACTGTTATTGTAGTGTAGTGTTACTGATTCACAGGAAGTAGTATGCACTTAAGTGCCTCATGGGTAATAGCTGTAGCTATTTATAGTTTTTGTAACTTCCTATGCAAATAAGTAACCTTATCTCACTGTACTGAAAAGGTTTTATCTTCTTATTTTCCCTGGTACTTCTTCTGGGAGATTTTGTTTCTTCACTATCTTCCTCCCACTCACTGAGAGATTGTTTAGATATAGAAGATTGTGATCTTTTTCTTTTTTCATAGCAGTGTTCCTACAATAATCATTCATCTTCACAGTCTATATTACTCTCAATTTCACTGTCTCATTTGTCATGGCTTCACATGACACCTTCGCCTTAATTACTTTCAGGCCACTATACATTTCTTCATTGCTGTCATGTTGCAATCTAACAGTCTGCTTGCATTAATATCCCATTTCCATTTCTTCTATTATCAGAGTGTTCCGTCCACTTTGCATTATGAATCTTGCCTCTTGTAGATTAGATTCACTATTCTTTTTATACCACAGTACCACAGTTTTTCATTGATGTCAATGGGGCTCTAATTTATCTACCGATGAGGTCAGATGAGCTTTTCGATCTTCCAGTATGCGGTATTATCCTCTAACTTAGCAGCAATCTAGGAAGAAATGTTTCTATCTTTTCTTCCTGTTGTAGACATATCTTCAATCTGTTTTTTATAGTTTACACCATCCTTCCTGCTAATTTGTTTGATTGTAGATGGCATGATAAGGTTTCATATGGTCTGCATCCAATTTTTTTCAGCGATTGGTACCACTGAACTCTGGGGTATTGTCAGATACTAGAATTTTTGGAATTCTCTTTCTTGAAAATATGATCCTTAATTCTTGTTTCACAGTCAAATTTCTTTTGTTACAAATCTGTATTACTTCTGGCCAGCCTGAATATGAATCTACCAGTACTAGTAATAATTCCACTCCATTAACATGGGCATAATCCATGCGTATTCCATCCCAAGGTTGAGACTCTTTAGGCCATATATGTGTTTTTGCTTGTCTGAATTTTCTTCTTTCAATGCGCGTTTTACACCTTTTTACATATTCTGCTACATCTGTAGAATAGCCTGGCCACCATGCCTCTAGTCTTAATCTCCTTTGTGTAGATGTTATTCCACAATGAACATTGTCATGTATGCTTTTTATAATTTTGATCCTTTGCATTGCCAGCAGAACCGCTATGCCTCCATTACAAATTACACCCTTTTTTATGGTTAACTTGTGTTTAACCTCTTTAAAGCACCTATCTGTCTATGAGCAGTTATTCCACTTATTATTTTTTATCCTGAACAATATACTGTTTAATATGGAATCTTGTTTAATATCCTCAACTAATTTGTCTATCGACAAAATCTCACTTTCGACCCAGTGTAAGAATGTATCTTCAAATTTTTCTTCCTTTTTCTCAATTTCAGAAATACTGAACCTCAATCTCAACAAAAGCATCAACATGCAGACTGCTATTACCTTTCATGTACTCAATATCAGAGTTAAATGCCATTAACATTAAGGTCCTTCTTAGAATTCTAGATGTTACCTTTGGAAGTTCTTTCCTAGGATTAAATATGAATTCTAAAGGTCTCTGTTTGGACCTTAGTACGAATTTCTTTCTGATCAGAAACTGACGAGTTCTATTTCTCATCCATATTATAGCAAATGATTCTTTCTCAATATCTGAGTCATTCATTTTGGTTTTCGACAATTATTTATAAACGCATTAGATTCATTTGCCAATATTCCTCAATTTGAAAGCCATTTACCAATTATATTTGGATCGAATCCTCTTCAGTTGACTGGTTTTTTCCACTCACAATTTCTCAAATTCACAATATTAAGCAGCCTATTTCAAACAAAAAACATATTCAATAACTGGTTCATTCATGTTTTTGAGAAATGTTCATAAACTTAGCTCTCTGTGAATTCACTAGTTTTTTCTTGGGCACTATATTTCTCACTATTAGTTGACTTATATCATCAAACGTCATTTTCTCCAACTGAGTTGGATCTGCAGTTGCTAATAATTTTATAATGGCCGAACAACCAGCAGTTGCCAACAAGTGATCCGTTATTGGTTTTCTCCCCCAACTGATTTCAAATGCTTTAGATATTTTGTTCTAGCTTTAGCTGCTAGAATCCTATGCCACACTTGTGTGTACTCATAATTATCCAATGATAATCGTTTACTGAGTTCTTTAGATATTGGCGGTGCAATTGTAGTGTAGTGTTACTGACTCACAGGAAGTAGAATGCACTCAACTGCCTCATGGGTAATAGCTGTAACTATTTATAGTCTTTGTGACTTCCTATGTAAATGAGTCACCTTCTTTATGTATTTCATTATCGGCATGACAGTATATATATGTTTTTACATATCGGAGTGTTATATGTGTGTATGTATCAGTGTGGTCCAGTTATTCATACATATATATTAATTTGGGTGTGTAACAAGATATAAAGCAGCATCATATAGCTGGCCACTAGTATTCAAGGATACCCGTCTACTAGGGCGGCTAGCCAATTCCTATTGCAGATGCTTGCTCAGGCACATTTGCGTTTATTCAACACCCACAGAGCCCACCTGTCGTTTATACTGCAACTATGCTGAGCAGACCTTAGTTACAGCATTTGGCCATGATGACTTGTGACTTTGTGCTAGCACATCTATCGACATCATCCAAGGGTTCCATCTACCCAATTTCACTCACAAGGCTTGGGTCAACCCGTGGTATGGTTTTCAGGCACTTTCCAAAAGGTGCTGCATGCTGGGATCAAACCCTCCAGTACGATAACATCATGAAGTCTCCTTCCTGATAAATCGACCATTGTGAGATTTGAACCCCAGTCTCATGGTCAGAATGCAAATGTCCTAAACACTCAGCCAAGCAGCATCATTGTAATCATTTATACCTTCATACACACAGTCATAATGATGCATGCATTTAGGAATGAACTCTAATATTTTAAATGTCTGCTTTCCTGTTCACCCTCATAGCAAATGTTTCTGCTTATGATAATAAATGCTTAACAGATGATAGCAATATCCTCAGCTGTTTACCTTAATAATCCAATATTTCTGATTTGTCTCACTTGGAACTTTCCAATTTCTGCTTCTTCTCTGCAATCTTTTCCTGTTACCCTTGTTTTTTCTCCACTAACATTAGAGCACAAGTGCACATTGGTGATGCCGTGATTAACCACTGAAAAAATGTCCCAAATTCATGTTCAATTTCTAACTTGAATACCTTTGATAACATGCACGTCATCTGTCTCCTGTATACAAGAATAAAAGAATATATTTTATTGTTAATCTTTGCCTGGATTTCAAGAAATGAACAACGTGTATTTCAGTCTCATTTTTTACATTTCATAAACTAAAAGATTTGAAGTGTCAATATTTTGAAAATCTTCTAGAGAGTTCAGCTGCACTGCCATTGTTGTTATTTGATAATAAAGGCTTTTTAAACATATACATTTATTTCTCAAGTCAGTAGTGACGATTTTTGAAGCTCTAATTTAGACTTCTTTATACATACTTATAAAGTGCTTATTTGCCTACATTTCTTGCCAGTCCACATGAGAAACAGCAGTTTTTTTTGTGTACATTTCAGGTTCTTTTGGAGTTTTATGTGTTTGTAGATATCAAATGACATCAGAGATATCGTCTTTCTTTGCTTTCTTTTTTTCTCTTTCTTTTTCATATTCTTCTATTAGCCTCACCTCTTCTGTCTCTTTCATTATCCATTGCTGTCTTTTACTAAATTCTCTTTGCGTTTTTTTTCTCTTCTTTTACCATTGTTATATTTTCATTTTTTTTCTACCTTCTGAAAATTTGGTTCTTTGAATCTTTTTGGCTGTTTCAGTGAATTTGCATAAACGCAATGTCAATAAAATCAGCTGGGAATTCTTACCTGCCTGAGATAACAAGGAATAGAATTTCTGTGAAACTTTCACTTGATATTTCTCAAGATGTAAATGCTCACCTGCATGTCTCTATATGTCTGTGTGCACTTGTCTAGTTTGCTATGTTGCAGTATGTCAAACACAATATGCCACCATTTATTTTTCTTTGAAAATCATTCCACTTTTAGCAAGAGCCAACAAAAGATATTTGGAAATATATTAAGATATAAATATCTGTGTAGATGTTAGAATAGTTGTTATTCTTTTTTTTCTGGAATTACCAATGTAAATATTTATACACATATTCACATATACAGTTTTATATATATGTATATATATATAATATATATATATATATATATATATATATATATGTATATATATATATATATATATAAGACTAATACAGATATAAAATTTGTCACTTAGTTTATTGATGTTACCTTCAGCATCCCAACTCTAAAGTTTCATAGATGTTTCCTCCAGCAATTGTTGCATCTGCTCCTTGGAGGATATCAACAATCGATATATATATATATATATATATATATATATATATATATATATATATATATATTCCTCATTCCTACATTTCCCTTAATCCTATAGATCTATATATAGACATGCTAAAGGAGTAGTGGCACTTGGTCTTAAGATTGCATTGTGGCATAAAATTGACAGTCACCATGCAGTGTTGATTCCTATGTCCACACTGTCTATAACACTTTATCTCTATTATTGAGCACCCTTCCTCTAGCAAATTTTATAGCAAATATAGCAAATTTTAATATATATATAGCAAATTTTAATATATATATATATATATATATATATATATATATATATATATAATGGATTTATTTTTAATCCAACATTTTTATTACTTCAAAAAGTTATTATATTGGAGACTCCAGATTTGAAATAGACAGCCCTGCTTTTTTTATTTTCTTATTTTTTAAACAGTGCGTATTACATCTATCACTATTCATATTGGGAAATGTTAATAAAAAAAGCATGCACTCATGCAGAGATTGAGCTGGGATCCCCCTTCAGCATTTAAGCAAGGCTCTATTTCATATATATATATATATATATATATATATATATATATATATATATATATATATATATATTGCAATTATATATTCATTATTTTGTTATATATTTGGTACATATTAATTTAATCCTTTGATTTTTAATTTTAAATTGCTTAGTATTAAGAAGAAAAAATGAATAAAATATGAATTGTATTTTGGTTCAAAAATATATAAAAATATTTTGATCATACCAAAGGTCCCTTTAAAATAGTTCTAAAATATATGTTAAAAAACTTTTTTAACAAAACAAAAATTAGCCCATTGTCAGAGATATACATATTTCTAAGAATATTGCTTCATGACTTAAATGTATACTTTTTACCAGAAGTAAGATGTCAGCCCATTAAAGTGACAGCTCCCTGAGACATGTAAGAATGCCACATATCCCCCTACATCTAACCTACATTTTTAACTTTTCAAATTTAGCATTGACTTTCCTTCTGATTAGTTAAAACAGACACACCCATAAGGTCTCAAAATCTGGATACCCCCCCTCCATATTAACTCTTTAATAAGGAAACATATTATTTTCTATTTTCAAATGTAAATCATTTTCAACAAAGTTACCAAACATTGCCTGGTGATAAGATAAAAACATTAAGTCTCAAAAGATAGAAATTTCCGTGTCACAATGTAAAATATTTTTAGTAAAAATATCATTAAAAAAATACATACATACATACATACATACATACATACATACATATATATATATATATATATATATATATATATATATAGACAAGCTTAATGCACCAATAATTCCGAATTATCTCTATTTCATCTTACTAAAATTACCTCTTATTGTTTTTTCACATTTTTGTTAATTTCCGTGGATTCCCATTGAGACAAACTTTGGCCATGTGACCATTAGGATGTAGGTCAGCTCATCAGTTTCCCCCTCCCTCCCGGGCTCTCTTACCTCCATAATATAATTCCTGTAACGGTGCCTTCTCCTCTCCATATATCCCACTAAGTCCCCTATAATGCCCTCTCTCTCTCTTTCTTTCACCAACTCACCAGTATCCCACTACAAACTGATACCATAAACAGTTTGAAAAATCCTGCGTATTTTAAAATTAAAATTTGTAGGCAAAAATGGTCATTAACTAAAGGTATGTTAATTCCAATTATAAAGTAAATTTGGTCTGTTTAATGAAAATAAACACTGAGTGCTCCTTTGTGAGTCAGTTTTAACATATTTCAAATTCTATATTGTGTTAATAGTACTGGTCTGGATTATACCAATGGATTACTACCTATATATATATATATATATATATATATATATATATATATATGTATGTGTATATATATATATGTATATATATATAATATATATATATATATATATATATATACACAAAATCAAAAACAAACAACAGGTATGCATGAAAATAAAACTATAAAATGACAACAATGTACCCACTGCATACCCGTTGTTTGTTTTTGATTTTGTATAAAATAGTTTGTTTATATATATATATATATTTATTTATATATTGTTTATATATATATATATATATATATATATATATATATATATATATAGTGTGTGTGTGTGCAGTGGGTAAATTGTTGTCATTTTATAGTTTTAATTTTATGTATACATGTTGTTTGTTTTTGATTTTGTTGACTGCATAGTATAGTAGGCTGGGTTGGGCACTGTCTGTGAGAAAAAGAGCATCATGATGCAATTCACTTCTCCAGGAACTTGGAAATAGCATGCTGTACAGCTTGGAATACATGCCAGAGTATTTGGGTATCAATCCGAGGACAGTTCAGAGAATTCGGAAAGAGTTGGTTGAGTCTAATGGTGATTACGAAGGTATTTGGAGTGATCACTAGTGATGTGATGTTATGATCTTCCCAAAGGCCCTGAGACTCAACACAGAAGCCTACATCAAGTGCCTTGAGGAGGTAGTGTTGCCCTTGGTCAAGAGGATGGCTGCTGGAAGACCTTATGTTTGGTAACAGGACGCTGCACCATGCCACACAAGCAGGAAACCACAGTCATAGCAGTCAGACAATTTCAGCAACCACATCACCCCTTACATCTGGCCACCTAACTCACCAGACTGCAAAACTCCTCGTAACACCAAAGATGAACTGAAGGCAAGGATTATGGCAGCATTCCTCAACTTAAACAAGAAACCATCCAGAAGAGGTGCAGGAGATTCCGAAGTCATCTGGAGGCCATGGTTGAAGGCAATGGTGATTTTATTGAATAAATTTACTGTTTAGTATTTCAAGATATTTTTGTGTCATTTTCGTAAATATATCTGTTAATATGGGATGTCAGTGTTATATTCATTTTTACATCATTTAGATGAAAATTTTTTCATTACACCCTGTAAATATATATATATATATATATATATATATATATATACATATATATATATATATATATATATATATATATATATATATATATATATACATATATATATAGACATCATGAAAAGTATGGTGTTCTAATTTGAAATCCACAAATAAAATTTAGGAATGCCCTGCAGAATAGGCATTGTTTTTGTTTCGTTTTTCAGCTTTTCATTTCACACAAGCCAACTTTGTAAGACCAAATGACAAGAGAAAACATACAATGGTTTCATTATTTACATTATTTGGACTATTGTCCTCATCTTTGTCACCATATTTATTACAAAATTTTGGCTGTTGTGCTCCAGCCTTATTTCAGGTGGTTGGAATGTTAGGTTTATAATACCCAGAAATTCATACAGATGTCCTCAAGAACACATGCCACAGTGGATAAAGGTGTTAGTTATATCCAGTGACAGGACCCAAAGAGTGTGAATTCAATACCTGGTTAAGGCAGTGGAGAACTTTCAGAGGGGAATTAACAGGTGATAACTGATAATTGACATCCATTAAACATGGCATGTGGAACTAGAACAGTCTACCCCAGTGAGCGAAATAAAGGGTTCAGTCCGACATTCCAACCACCTGAAGAGCATACAACGGCCGAAACATTGTAATAAATATGGCAACAAAGATGAGGACAATAGCCCGAATAATGTAAATAATGTACATAATACCTCATCTCAGAAATATAGACACATACAATGGTTTCTTTTCTTCTTTATGTTTATATACAATTCTTTGGTTTACAGTTCAAAGTGAAATTTCCATTTTTGTGCTGTTTATTACTAACTCATTTGAAATGATGAACTCTATGTTGTTATATAAAACTTTTATGATGTGTTATATCTACCTGTATGGTTCAAGTCAGTGAAGTCAATACCAGCCTCCTATTTTGTTTCAAAACTAGAGACAGAATACGCATTAGATAACAATATTATTTATGTTATAAAAATGCTGAATACTTTTGCAAGCACCTAATATATTCCAAATATTGTCCTTACTATCAACCTTTTTAATCTCTGTGAAGATGTGCAAAGGAAAAAGTATGTGTGAGTGAAAGCAGATGCACGGCAGACTCCCCCACTTCTTGTCTGCCACCTTTTCTGCTTCTGTTGCCAAATTCTGACAAGATCAATTGAAAGATTTGTTTTTCAATAAAACAAAAAAAAACTCCTTTGATTGATTGAAGCACCTGAGAAGATCTCTTTCTTCTTTTCTGTTTGCCACACCTGTGAACCTTTTCTTTTTCCTCTCAATGCCACAAAAATGTTTTCTAATCAAAGACAAATGCCTCATCATCTTTTGTTAAATCATTGCCATTTTTCTTTTCACCTCTTTCTGCTTGCTCTTCAAGAAGTACAAATGATTTGCTTTCCTATTTACCAAAGTGTCTTCACAAAATTTTAAGTAAGAACAAAAATTGTAAACCTTAAATTATTTATTATTATCAGATTGTTAAGAAAAATCTGGAATGCTTCTAAAAGTCCAAGGCTTAAAATATTCATGAATGTCTTCAAAATCAAGACAGTATATCAAGTAACTCTTTCACAGCCACCAGTTTTATTAACATCAAAGATTCATAATTCAGAAAAAAAAGCAATATTGGCCTTGCATAAGCACTTGAGAATATGTCTGCTGTATAATTTTCAAATCAAGTTCAGTTCAGTTCTGAATTAATGTTTGAAATCATGCAGACATTTGGAGAAGGGGGAGTGTGTTGTATTAACTGTGGTTTACCAAATTCTACCAGGGCATTACAGCATTAAAAGAGTTGGTCATTGGAACAGAATCAGAAAATATTCTGCCGTGTCATAGAAATTATCTTCCAGTTAACAAGTCGATAAATAGTGCAGCAATTTAACTGCACTCATCTTGGCATCCTCAGTTATTTGGCTGCAGTTAACAAAATTTCTAAATTAAGAGATTGTATTCTACATTCACTTATATACAGCAACCAAAATCACTATTTGGATGAATGCTCTAAAGCTGATGTGCCATGTCCCTTCAGGATGTAGTGAATTATGGCTCTCCACAACTTTCTGTCCCTTGTCATTCTAAGCAGCATTTTACTCTTTACCAAACCTCCTTGACCCCTACCTTAGAATCTATTCATATTAACGCATTAGGTAAGTTGCTTGTTGTTTTCCTCTACCCCTGTTCTTAATACATCTTGTGATTATTAAATTCTCTGGGTCATCATTTCCTCATAGCGTGCCTCGGAAGTTTCAACCATCTCTTTCTGATTTTAAGCATTTTCTTGTAGCTTTCATTTTTAGTCCATGATATTCTCAGCATCTGTCTGTAGAACCACATCTCTGTAACTTTGAGTCTCTTTATCTGTAATAAACGATATTCAGCATTCACTGCCTTGCAGGAGGATAGATATTACATAGTAGTTCATTGTTTCTCATTAAATTTTCCTATATCTTAAGAATTTGCTTATTTTTCTGAAAGGCCATTTTATTATTCTGTTGTGTATATGAATACCATTATTACAGGGAATAAAAGTTGAGCAAATAACTCTGACAATGTTCAATATTTACACCCTTTCACAAATTAATTGAAACAACTGCTTAAGTTTCCTTTCTTTCACTATACATCCAGTTTTAGACGCACTGAAGTGACGATGTAATCAATTTCTATTTTTTCCTCAGATTGGGTCATTTGCAGGGGTGTGCAGTAATATGAATCTATTCTTAGAGTGTATGATGAAATTTGTTTGGCCTTGAAAAATATTGCATCATCTATGATGGCATCAGATTTTTATCACGCCCAGACACTATTGCCTCGACTATTGATTAGTTGTCCTACAGCCATTGTCTGTGATGGACATTACTCCAAGGAAGCATATGAAAATTGTAATGCTGCACGAACACACTGGCAAGTCTTACCAGTGAGCAAATCAAAGTACTATAGTCTGGCCTGGAAACACTCCTGATTTAAATCCAATTGATAATCTGTAGTCAATCTGCAAGGAACAACTTTGTGGAATGGATATACGAAGTACTAACATGTGCACTGGGACATGTTTCATCATAAAAATATGAAAATGATGTAAATATTAACAGAACTATTTGTTTTGTTTCAATTCATTTGCACAAGGGTGTACAAAGCATGACCTGGATTAGAATATTTTGACATTAGTAAAACAAAATCATTATTTACTAAGAACTACTTAATTGGACAGTCACTTCTATGCAGCTACAAAATGTAACTAATGTCAACATGAAAGACACCTAATTGTACATAATGCACCCATTGCATAACAAATCTCAAAGTACATGGATAATCTGCAAAACATTTTGAATGTTGGAAAGCCTACCAAAATCATTGAAATGGACATTTTCCGCCCCCTACAAAAATTTATGAATGATCTCCTTTTTTATGTACCATATTTTTGAGGTGTGAACGATCACAACTTCCTGTTCCATGCCACTCTAAGCAACATTTGAATTTTTGCCATCCCCTTCTGCATTCTCTTCATATAAACTCATTAGGTCAGATACTCAGTTTCTCTCTCTGTCTCCATCCTTCATTATGTCCTGTGTGTATTACATTTTCCAAGCTATCTTTCCTCACATCGTGTTCCCAAAATTACAACCATCTTTTTCTGATTTGAAGTATAAGTGACCCTCTTGTTCTCTTATTTCTGAAATGGAAACACGAAACCAACGTGACAAAGCTTCTTCGGCTCAGAAACAATGGGATTCTGAGTTAAACGAATGAATGATGATGATTATCTTCCATAATTGTTTTATTATTTTATTTTTGAGAAATTATTTTCTTGAATGCATCAAATATTCATAAATGGTATCAGCTAACTATCAGTTGAAATATTACTGTTGAAATTTTTTTTTCATTTTGTTCAAACATTTTCGTTTGACTGCTTTTTTTAATTCTGCAGATATTGATGCCGGTTGTAAAAATAAAATTTTCTTTTATGCTTCTAAAATTCTGATGTTGAATCTACTTTAGTTCTTATTTGCAAAACTGTATAAACTTATTGCATTCAAACATACTTTTGATGAATCATGTTTGAAGCAAGGGGCTTTCAGTGCCAGGTCTTATAACTACACTCTCCTCTTCAGCTCGCAGAACTTTTTTTTAATCCTAGAAATAAATAAAATTCTCAAAAGTAGGTAACATTTTTCATGTGGTCACAAATGCAAAAATAAAAAATGTTTGATGTTTTCTGCCTGAAGATTCTTTTGAATTGGCTGCAGTTCCCTTTTGGCATTGTTTCTGGTCAGGTTATGTTTTCATAACTTGCACATGTTGTTTTATTATCATTATTACTATAACTTCCTTCTCACTCTTATCTGTCTGATATTTTTCATTGTAACACAAGTGAATATTATTACTGTAACTTCCGTCTCGCTCTTATCTGTCTAATATTTTTCATTGTAACACAAGTGAATATTATTACTGTAACTTCCTTCTCCCTCTTATCTGTCTGATATTTTTCATTGTAACACAAGTGAATATTATTACTGTAACTTCCGTCTCGCTCTTATCTGTCTGATATTTTTCATTGTAACACAAGTGAATATTATTACTGTAACTTCCTTCTCGCTCTTATCTGTCTGATATTTTTCATTGTAACACAAGTGAATATTATTACTGTAACTTCCTTCTCGCTCTTATCTGTCTGATATTTTTCATTGTAACACAAGTGAATATTATTACTGTAACTTCCGTCTTGCTCTTATCTGTCTAATATTTTTCATTGTAACACAAGTGAATATTATTACTGTAACTTCCTTCTCGCTCTTATCTGTCTGATATTTTTCATTGTAACACAAGTGAATATTATTACTGTAACTTCCTTCTCGCTCTTATCTGTCTAATATTTTTCATTGTAACACAAGTGAATATTATTACTGTAACTTCCTTCTCGCTCTTATCTGTCTGATATTTTTCATTGTAACACAAGTGAATATTATTACTGTAACTTCCTTCTCGCTCTTATCTGTCTGATATTTTTCATTGTAACACAAGTGAATATTATTACTGTAACTTCCTTCTCGCTCTTATCTGTCTGATATTTTTCATTGTAACACAAGTGAATATTATTACTGTAACTTCCTTCTCGCTCTTATCTGTCTGATATTTTTCATTGTAACACAAGTGAATATTATTACCGTAACTTCCTTCTCGCTCTTATCTGTCTGATATTTTTCATTGTAACACAAGTGAATATTATTACCGTAACTTCCTTCTCGCTCTTATCTGTCTGATATTTTTCATTGTAACACAAGTGAATATTATTACCGTAACTTCCTTCTCGCTCTTATCTGTCTGATATTTTTCATTGTAACACAAGTGAATATTATTACCGTAACTTCCTTCTCGCTCTTATCTGTCTGATATTTTTCATTGTAACACAAGTGAATATTATTACCGTAACTTCCTTCTCGCTCTTATCTGTCTGATATTTTTCATTGTAACACAAGTGAATATTATTACCGTAACTTCCTTCTCGCTCTTATCTGTCTGATATTTTTCATTGTAACACAAGTGAATATTATTACTGTAACTTCCTTCTCGCTCTTATCTGTCTGATATTTTTCATTGTAACACAAGTGAATATTATTACTGTAACTTCCTTCTCGCTCTTATCTGTCTGATATTTTTCATTGTAACACAAGTGAATATTATTACTGTAACTTCCTTCTCGCTCTTATCTGTCTGATATTTTTCATTGTAACACAAGTGAATATTATTACTGTAACTTCCTTCTCGCTCTTATCTGTCCGATATTTTTCATTGTAACACAAGTGAATATTATTACTGTAACTTCCTTCTCGCTCTTATCTGTCCGATATTTTTCATTGTAACACAAGTGAATATTATTACTGTAACTTCCTTCTCGCTCTTATCTGTCCGATATTTTTCATTGTAACACAAGTGAATATTATTACTGTAACTTCCTTCTCGCTCTTATCTGTCCGATATTTTTCATTGTAACACAAGTGAATATTATTACTGTAACTTCCTTCTCGCTCTTATCTGTCCGATATTTTTCATTGTAACACAAGTGAATATTATTACTGTAACTTCCTTCTCGCTCTTATCTGTCCGATATTTTTCATTGTAACACAAGTGAATATTATTACTGTAACTTCCTTCTCGCTCTTATCTGTCCGATATTTTTCATTGTAACACAAGTGAATATTATTACTGTAACTTCCTTCTCGCTCTTATCTGTCCGATATTTTTCATTGTAACACAAGTGAATATTATTACTGTAACTTCCTTCTCGCTCTTATCTGTCCGATATTTTTCATTGTAACACAAGTGAATATTATTACTGTAACTTCCTTCTCGCTCTTATCTGTCCGATATTTTTCATTGTAACACAAGTGAATATTATTACTGTAACTTCCTTCTCGCTCTTATCTGTCCGATATTTTTCATTGTAACACAAGTGAATATTATTACTGTAACTTCCTTCTCGCTCTTATCTGTCCGATATTTTTCATTGTAACACAAGTGAATATTATTACTGTAACTTCCTTCTCGCTCTTATCTGTCCGATATTTTTCATTGTAACACAAGTGAATATTATTACTGTAACTTCCTTCTCGCTCTTATCTGTCCGATATTTTTCATTGTAACACAAGTGAATATTATTACTGTAACTTCCTTCTCGCTCTTATCTGTCCGATATTTTTCATTGTAACACAAGTGAATATTATTACTGTAACTTCCTTCTCGCTCTTATCTGTCCGATATTTTTCATTGTAACACAAGTGAATATTATTACTGTAACTTCCTTCTCGCTCTTATCTGTCCGATATTTTTCATTGTAACACAAGTGAATATTATTACTGTAACTTCCTTCTCGCTCTTATCTGTCCGATATTTTTCATTGTAACACAAGTGAATATTATTACTGTAACTTCCTTCTCGCTCTTATCTGTCCGATATTTTTCATTGTAACACAAGTGAATATTATTACTGTAACTTCCTTCTCGCTCTTATCTGTCCGATATTTTTCATTGTAACACAAGTGAATATTATTACTGTAACTTCCGTCTCGCTGTTATCTGTCCGATATTTTTCATTGTAACACAAGTGAATATTATTACTGTAACTTCCTTCTCGCTCTTATCTGTCCGATATTTTTCATTGTAACACAAGTGAATATTATTACTGTAACTTCCTTCTCGCTCTTATCTGTCCAATATTTTTCATTGTAACACAAGTGAATATTATTACTGTAACTTCCTTCTCGCTCTTATCTGTCCAATATTTTTCATTGTAACACAAGTGAATATTATTACTGTAACTTCCGTCTCGCTCTTATCTGTCCAATAATTTTCATTGTAACACAAGTGAATATTATTACTGTAACTTCCGTCTCGCTCTTATCTGTCTAATATTTTTCATTGTAACACAAGTGAATATTATTACTGTACCTTCCTTCTCGCTGTTATCTGTCCGATATTTTTCATTGTAACACAAGTGAATATTATTACTGTAACTTCCGTCTCGCTGTTATCTGTCCGATATTTTTCATTGTAACACAAGTGAATATTATTACTGTAACTTCCTTCTCGCTCTTATCTGTCTGATATTTTTCATTGTAACACAAGTGAATATTATTACTGTACCTTCCTTCTCGCTGTTATCTGTCCGATATTTTTCATTGTAACACAAGTGAATATTATTACTGTAACTTCCATCTCGCTCTTATCTGTCTGATATTTTTCATTGTAACACAAGTGAATATTTGCCATAAATGTTTATCTAGGCATCCCACCAGCATCATCTCCAAAGTTATTCTCTCTTCATCAACATCACTGTCTTAATTACGCACTTTCTCTCCCTCTGATCTCCAAAGTAAACTTGACTCACACTCTGTTTACATTAACCATATGATTTTCACAGTTGACACCTGTATGACTTCATGCCTGATTTCAGAATCTTGTCATATTTGAAATGTTAAAAAAAAAAAATAATTGTAAAATAATTTAAAATTTTCATAATTAAAAGAGTAACTATTAGTTACATTTATTTGTTCATTTATAAAATTCATCTGTAAATATAAAAACAAATACAAACTATTCAGTCTTCAGAAGATATTTTATCTGTAAATCTTAGTGTTTTGTAGTATTTTGTAAATAGGCAGAGAATTAAGCTTGTGAGATTACCCCACCTTGTCTGCCAGGGAACTTCTTTTAATACCCACACGGTGGCATTATGTAAAGTAGTATAAAAGGAATGGCTAAATCATTGCTCACTTTTTTTTCTTTCTTCAATCACAAGCTACCAAAGTGACAGATCTTATTTCTTCTGCATGGCTAGGGGCTTCAGGCAAACTATATATCAAATACAACACATTACACTATATACTGTTAAAAAAAAAAAAAACTTATACTAGGACCTGCCATGCCACCCACATTCCCTGTGTTCCATTGGTGAGAAGTAAGTTTCATTCAAACAGCTTCTTCCACTGTTCTGTGTAACTGACTCCCAAGAGGATGTTTCCCCGATCACTACAATCTTAAAATGTTCAAGTCTGGGGATGACCGTTATCTTCCTCTCCTATCTGCATAAACTGCTTCTTACTGTAACTCTCTACCTCGTGTGGCTCCTGAGCCTTACTGTAAATACAACCTCAAAAATCCAACAGCGACCTCTTCATTCAACACAAAATATCTCAGCTCAGCAATTGATATAATGCTGTTTAAAACTTGACTCTCACAAAAAACTAGTAAAATCACTCTGTTAAAATTTAATTATTGTGTTCTAATTTTTTGATAGTATTATTTTCAGAGGTCATATTAGCATGATAAATCATTTCTTATGTTTTGTAGATGAAGTAAATTAAAATCTTTAATTATACTGACAGTCATATTGGCTATCATCTGTCATGACTGACAAGGAATATATCAGTGATATATTTCTATTGTAATGAGTTGTAATTAAAGATTGACTATCATATCCTCATGCAACTTTACCTATTTATCATATCAGTGAGAGGCATTTATTAAGAAGACTGGCAGTGGCACTTTCACATGACTCTATCTGTTTTACAAAGATTATTTTTCTTAGTTATTTCCAGCAGCAAAAATCTATAAATGAAATTCTTCTGCATTGTTTTAATGAAGCAAATGTATATTTTGAACAACAAAGTTAATATAAATTTTCTTTAAACTAACAAAGATGTCAAGAAATTTTCCCTTTAACAAAATTTACCAAAAATCCAAATATAAAAAAGGTAACAGCAGTAAAAAAAGTGTAAAGAAACATGAAATTATCTCTGATGGTTATTTCTGTTCAAAATTTCTTTGTTTTTGATGAGTATTTTTTATTTGGTTTCAAGCCATTTTTGTTCATTAATGACATTTCTCATTTCTTTTTGGTTTTCGTGAAATGCTTTGATGTTTTTTTTTTTTAATATGATTCCCTTCAAGGGTCAAATCAAGTTCATTGTGCCATTTTATGAATAAACACAGGAACATTCAAAAGATGCAGAGAAGTTATTGGGTTGAATTTTCATTTAAAACATTCTTCATCTTTCAGAAGGCACCCATCACACACGAGTGAAATTTAAGTGACACTACAACCAAAGATTGAGTTACTTTTTTACCAATTCTTATGGTCAATGTAATTTCAGTAAATAAATGATGAACATTAAAAAAAATTTGCATGAACCATGATAAATGACCATCAAAGAACATCATAGAAATTCCTGCCAATAAAAATCAAGGAATTTGCATTTAGCAAAGCCAGAGATGTGTTTTTGAATCATGAGTTTGATTGCTGGCTGCCATTAGAAGCCAGCAGTTATTCTGTTCTACAAGGATATGACCAACACTTAATTCTGAGTCACTGTCATCTCCCAGGGGAACTGACAATAGCAACAACATTTTTTTCACAAAAGGAGAGGCGGGGCTCATGGGATAGTGTTATATTTATTTATTTATTTATTCATAGCACAGGAATGTTTGGGGTTTAATGAGGAGGAAACAGGCCACAATTTCCCTGCCTTTAAGTCAGGGCAAATGCAAATCTTTTTATTCTCTTGCTTCATGGCTATGTAAAATGATTGTCACTCACTTGGCTTTAGAGATAAAAAAAGGAAACCTCCCTAAAGCTATCAGTCCATTTTACAGAAAAATGCAAAATCTACATTTTTTTTTTTACTTCTTTCATAATGAAGTAAATTTTTATTTGCTGGCTTTTTTTTTTATTCTTGCTTCATTCAATTTTTTTCTTCTTTTTTTTAATCGAAATAACCCCATGTAAAGCAGTAAAGCCACTAAGACACAAGGGGTTATTGGGTGTGAAGGAATAGAAAACAGAAACAATATAAAGGAGCGAGAACAATAGAAGAGTAGATAACAATTTACATTGCCTTTAAATTTTTGTAGGCCAAAGTTGTTCAGAAAGCCTGGAGCCAGAAGAATGTTTCACAAGCAAGAAGTGCGAGAAAAGAAACTGTTAGTATAGAACTTACGGTTACATCTAGCCAACTCAACTGTAAATTGATGAGACCTTCTAATCTAATATTCATAAAGTCTTAGTACCATAATGAAGAGCTCATCTGAACAATTACCATGAAAGTATTTATAAAAAAAAAACAGAGAAGCAACTTTATAGTTGTTGGAAAGTGACTGAAGCAGAGATGCCAGGTCAGGACCAATAATATTGCAGATTCTTCTTTGGATTTTATCAAAAATCTCTTAATACATAGCAGAAACATTGGGTCATATGTGGCAGTAATATTCTAAGCATGTGTGAATAGTAGACATAGATATGTAAGATTCTGGAGAGAAAAATTGTCTAGCATGACACAGTGAACTAACATTCTTAGTAGCCGACCTGGCAATGGATTCAATGTAGTCTTTCCACTTCATGTCATCCAGGAATGTTAACCCAAGAATGTGCAATGAGTCAGTCTCCTGGAGGTTAGCATCAGCCATACTGATAGAAGGCAGAAAGAGGTCTCGTAGACGATTAACAGAGAGCAATTTTGTTTTAGAGGCATTAAAATTAACAAGCCATCTTTTGCCCCAGTTAGTAACCGGCTGTAGGTCGTTTTTGAGATCAGCCACCAATTTGACCTGATTGGATTGATCAGACTTACTATCAAGACAGGAGTAAATGGTTGTATCATCAGCATAGATACCAAGTTGAGAGCTAATGTCATCAGGAAGGTTGTTAATGAAAATGAAAAACAAAGTAGGACTAAGGATAGACCCCCTGGTGGGGGGGGAAGCCTGCATTAGTACAGAGGGATCTAGAAGAGGGGGGTTGTTCAGGATAAATTACATTTCACAATTTAATTAGAAAGGCTGAATCAGTTGAACATGCCATAACTTTTCAACTTATTTAAAAGAATAGAGGTGTAGAGGTTGATCCCTTGTTTCCTGTTTAGGATAGGGTTTCTGGTTCCTTCTAAAGTCTTCTTCATTCTCTTTCACTCTCAGTAGCCCCTTGCATCTTAGTGGCATTATCACCTTGCTTGGGGTGAATAGAAGAGTAGAGGTTTATCCCTTGTTTCCTGTTTAGGATAGGGTTTCTGGTTCCTTCTAAAGTCTTCTTCATTCTCTTTCACTCCCAGTAGCCCCTTGCATCTTAGTGGCATTATCATCTTGCTTGGGATGAATAGAGGAGTAGAGGTTTATCCATTGTTTTCTGTTTAGGATAGGGTTTCCGGGTCCTTCTAAAGTCTTCTTCATTCTCTTTCACTCCCAGTAGCCCCTTGCATCTTAGTGGCATTATCACCTTGCTTGGGATGAATAGAGGACTAGAGGTTTATCCATTGTTTTCTGTTTAGGATAGGGTTTCCGGGTCCTTCTAAATTTTACTTCCACTCTATACTTTTAACATCTTCATCTAAACTCTTAAATTTTTACTATTATTGGATTTCCTGTTCCTACTAAGTTGTTTTCCTTCTCTTTTACTTCCAGTAGCCCCTTGCTTCTTAGTGGCATTATCACCTTGCTTGGGGTGAATTGATTAATAAAAATTTTCCAGCCTTCCAGTTAACTACTTTTCATCTATTATTTATTTAAATGCCATGCGGGATACACACTTAAGTGAGCATGTATCTTTCAATACATGACTGACAAGACAGATTTTTTCCCGCACTAGGTTGCCATTTCTTTCTGAGGTAGACCAGTTGCCATCCAAGGCTATAGAACCCGGTCTGTCCTGCTATTTACCCATAGCTGGGGGGACAAAAAGAGGATTCATACTTTTCCCAAGAGTATTAGCACATAAGTGAATGTAATGGATTTGACTGGAATTTGAACTCGGCTCTCTGATTCCTCAATCTGAGCCACTATCCATTATCCCCCCCCCCGTCGCTCCACTTTTCATCTATACAAAACAGAAAATACACAGTGGCTCAACCAAAGGTACCATGTTGGCTGAGCTTCAAGTGTCAACAATAATTTATTCAAAACTTATACAAGAAAATGTTGTCACAAAATGTTGGATACACACTTAAGTGAGCATGTATCTTTCAATACATGACTGACAAGACAGATTTTTTCCCGCACTAGGTTGCCATTTCTTTCTGAGGTAGACCAGTTGCCATCCAAGGCTATAGAACCCGGTCTGTCCTGCTATTTACCCATAGCTGGGGGGACAAGAAGAGGATTCATACTTTTCCCAAGAGTATTAGCACATAAGTGAATGTAATGGATTTGACTGGAATTTGAACTCGGCTCTCTGATTCCTCAATCTGAGCCACTATCCATTATCCCCCCCCCCCCGTCGCTCCACTTTTCATCTATACAAAACAGAAAATACACAGTGGCTCAACCAAAGGTACCATGTTGGCTGAGCTTCAAGTGTCAACAATAATTTATTCAAAACTTATACAAGAAAATGTTGTCACAAAATGTTTTGTTTTTTTAAGCATTTCACCCCAAGCAAGGTGGCAGTACCACTAGTATGCAAGGGGTTACATAGAGTGAAAGTAAGAGTAAATAGCGGTGTTTGAGGAAAGGATAAAGAGAAGGATGGGGGTCAAGATTAAGGAATGAGAAGATGTCGATTAACATTACATTAAAATTTTTTAAAGATTATTGTGAACAGGGAAGCAAGTAAGAGGAAGGGAGTTTCACTGCTGGGAAGTGCAAGGTTAAGGAATTTAAGAAAATTTCATAAAATCAGGAATTTCAGTTTCCACATCAGTAGTAAGTGATGGTTACACTGAAAGTTGAGTGACAGCAAGACTCCTTCATATTCCAACATTCTAGCTGTTTTCACTCATGTAGTTATTTGGATGGTTTTAATTCTTCTTCAGATTTTCAGTTCCTCCTGCCTTTTTGTTAAGCTTTTCAGGATTGTTCCCAGCACTCCAACAACCACTGACACAACTGTCACATTCATGTTCTATAATTTCTTCTGTTATCTGGTCCAGATACTTATTTACTTTTTAAATTTCTTTACTTTTTATGCTGTGGTCTGCTTGAATTGCAAAATCTGCTATCTGACTTTTTTTTTTTCCTTTTTGTTCAGAATAGCTAGATTTGATTTTCTAGACAGAAATCTATGATTCATTTGAATCTGAAAGTCCCCAAGAATTTTGTCATTTTTGTATCTCTAAGAAAGATTCTATATATGTACCATTGGTATGTATGGTCAATTCCTTATTGCTTATACAAGAAACATCATAAGCCTCTCACTACTCTATTACTATTACTATGGCAAATGCTCTGGTGGGCAGCATTCCTTTTTCCACCAGTTCTGACCTTCACAACTAAGACCCACCATATCATGTATACTGGAATGAGCCATCTCTATTACCTTAATATTTAATTAGTAAGAAAGCAGTTCCACTAGGACTGTTTCATCTCAAGAACTGCTACTTTATGGAACAAACTCCCAAGAGAATGCTTACCTGATAACCATAATGTTAGTCTCTTTTAGTCAATGGCCAACCATTATCTTTCCTATGTATCCTTATATACTGAACTTCTTACCCTTTCCTCTTATGCTCATATAACAAAAACTCATTTAAAAAGCCTCTGCTTTAAGTTGCTCTTCAGCCTTTTGTGTTGAGTGAACAATAATATAAAAAGAAAAATTCAGCTTGGAATTGTTCTCTGACAGTTTGTTTTTTTTACAATTTACATGGGCCATCATTATTAACTTTACTAATTGTTTTGAGACTTAACTGTTTCAGGAATTCCAGGTTTGTGGGATCATGTAATATTTATCCGTTATCTATGTCAAGATTTTGTTTTATTTGCACAGAAAGTCTGAACAAAAAAATCTTTAAAACCCATTAGGATTTGAATGTTAGCAATTAGAAAAAAAACAATTTCTAATATTTTCTAATCATAGTTAACTAAAATTTTACCAAAATCTTATAAGGGATTCATTTAGATTCAAATTCATTCAATAAATATCAGGGTTTTTTTTGTTTTTTTTTGCAAAAGCATTTCTTATTCTGAGTTTCCCATTCTATAATTATGAATATTGCTTTTGTCTTAACGGAAACATTATGCATGTTTTATCTTTATTTTTCAATAAAGATTTTACTTATTGGTGACAATGGAAAAGATGGTCATCTTTTAATAACTGAAAGTAAATAAAAAATTCTTGCCTTTTGAAAATTTTACGAATTGAAAATGAAAATTATTGTAATACAGTTTTTTCCCTTTCTGCATATCTTGAATAACTGATCATGTCTTTCTCAAATATAACACTGCACTTTACATGAACAAACATGATGGGACCTGTTCTCTCTTGAAAGTAAAAGTATTTGTTGTTTGTTTCCTAATTGCAAAGATTTCTCAGTTATTTTAGTGTAGCATTCCACTGAAATCAGTATAAAAATATGTCCAGTACATATGGTTGTACTTCCTTGATGTGTGAGTGTCCACTAGATAAGAATTTGCTATGATAATTGAAGCTTGTTTCAGAAACTAGTGCAAATGTTGAAAAAGATAAGTTGGTTGCATTTCACTCACTAAAAATAGAGCAAAAATAAAAAAAAATATCCAGGCTCTTAATAAATTTGAGAGAGAATTTAGGAGGACTTCAATTTAAAACAACACAGCGATCAATTTTTTTTCTTCTGGGAATGTAGTTGCTAAGGAAGAGGAAGCTGTCTGCCTCTTTCTGGTTGACTGTTACAAAGTTCTCATGCATGAACAAATCATACCTCAGGCAAATCTTTCTCCTCTTTCCACTGAAGGGTTCTGGATTCTCTTTGACATTAACCCTCTTTTGGCTACAGTTATATAGCCTTGCCTTGTCACTGTCATTATTAATTAACAATGAGAGACCACTGTGGGGACAAGATGTCTTCTTGACATGAAAACTTCTCCCTACATCTGCAAGGCAGATTCTTAAAAAAAAGTGAATTAAAAGTTTTCTTATTCAATGCCTTGTTTTTTTTTTATACTCTTCAGATGTCAGACTATGCAGTCGCTTAAATCTCTGTAATGTTATATTAGTAATGTCTAATAACCCTAGAGCACTAACCATCAATTAAAGTTACACCACTACTAACCTTGGGTATATCATACCCGATTTTGAAAATATCAAAAAAATATTAAATATAAATCTTTATTTGAAATATTTTATATACAGGCACTTCAAACTTTGTACTTTGAGTCAACATTAATAGGAATGGGAAAACACATTATTTAGGTAAAAAAATCAGGTACTGAAAATTGTAATTAAAAATAGGAAAATTTGCGCTGGGTACTATATACCCATGGTTAGTGTTCTAGGGTTAAATATACAAGACTAATTTTTTTTCTATATACAATAATTGTTTATTCACTTCTCTAGTCTGTCAAATTAACATTGGCCACTGAAAGTGTATGTGTTTTTTGTTGTTTTTGAGTATTCAATTTTTTGTGACTATGTGAGGGATACTGTCACCCCCTCAAAAGTCAGATACTTCTATAGCTTCTTGTTGTCTGGGTTCACTTCTTGTTGTCTGGGTTCACTTCTTGTTTATGTTGGTGTACCTACTGATATTTTTCAAATTCCAATTCAGCACTTGGTGGCTTTGGGATCACCTTCTAGATCATCCACTGAGACAGCTATATATATATATATTTTTAAGCATTTCACCCCAAGCAAGGTGTGATGCCACTAGCACGCAAGGGGTTACAGAGAGTGTGAGCGAGAGTAAAGAGGTGTGATAGGGGAAAGGATGAAGAAAAGGACATGGAATAGATCAAGGCATCTTGAGATGTCAATTGACATTACATTTAAATACTTGGAGATTATAGCCATCAGGGAAACAAGTAATAGGAAGGGAATTCCATAGACCAGAGGTGTGAGACATGAAGCTTTTGGTGTAGAAGAGACAGCTACATTTAACTGTTTTGACAGAGTTTCCAGCCTAGTAGCATATTTAAATTGTCTGGAAACTAGTGAAAGTAGCTCACCAGAGCAGTTACCATGAAATTATTTGTAGAAAAGACAAAGGGAGGTGACGGCACATCTGTGAGAGAGAGACTGTAGACAAGATGCCAGATTAGGTCCAGTCACATTGCATATCCATCTCTGGATTTTGTCAAGGACCTTAAGATGAACAATGGGAGCACCAGACCATATATGGCAGCAGTATTCCATGCAATGGCAAATGGTTGATTTATAGATTTGAAGGATGGACTCTGGTGAGAAAAACTTTCTGGCACGACACAGGGAACCAACTTTTCTTGCAGTGGATGAAGCTATTGATTCATTGTATTTGTCCCATCTCAGGTCAGCAGACAGTGTAAGACCAATCAGACATTCTAATGGGGGACAGGGATGGTTCCCTGTGGTGATTAATAGAGAGCAGTTTTGTTTTCGAGGCATTAAAGTTAACCAGCCAATTCCTGCCCCAGTTCACAACCGATTGGAGGTCCTTTTCAAGACAAACGGCCAGGTTAGTTTTGTCAGCGATATCAAATTTGCTTTTGAGGCTGGAGTAAATAGTAGTGTCATCTGCATAGATGCCTACTTGGGAACTGATGACATTGGGAAGATTGTTAATGAAGATAAGGAACAGAGTAGGGCCCAGGATAGAGCCTTGGGGAACACCTGCCTTCGTGGGAAAGGAACTGGAGGGGAATCCGTTAAGGACAACCTTCATTACACAGTTTGATGGGAATGATCATATTAAGTCAAATAATCAACCTGAAATTCCATACCCCTGAAGCTTACAAAGGAGGCCAACATGCCAAACCCTATCAAATGCTTTAGAGATATTTAGAGCCATGGCATAAGCTTCTCCCTTATTGTGAAGTGCTTGGTAAACAATTTCATTTATGGCCATGAGTACATCAGCTGTAGAATGAGCAGAGCAGAAACAATATTGCTTGTCAGAGAGCAGATCATGGGATATAAGGTGCTTAACCACTTTGGCGTTGATTAAAGCTTCAAAGACTTTTAGGACAGTAGTTAGAGGGTCAGAATGGTATCTAGAGTTCTCAAAGACAGGTACAATAGATGAGGACTTCCAACAGGCTACAAAGCAAGATTCATTGAGGCAGTAGTTATATAATTTGGAGAGGGCCGGGGCCAGTTCAGGAGCACATTTCTTCAAGACAATGTTGACATTCTCAAGTAAGATTGAATATAAAGCTTACTTTAGTACCTCTTAGCTTGAAACCAATACATAATGGGGATTAATTCTTCAATCAAAGGTCCTGATGGACATTAAGTTAAGTTAGATCTCTGGTATTTGCTGGCATGAATCACGTAACTACACATGTTCTTGACATTCTGAGGTGACACAGTGTACAGAAATTACTTTGATATCTCTTATGATGAAACCAGTACTTCTTAAATCAAGGGTCCTGATGGACATTAATTCTCTGGTATTTCCTGGCATAAATCATTTAACTTTGCTTTTTCTTGACTGATATTAATTATAAAAACATTCATGCATTAAATGTAAGTATGGTAGAAACACTTTAAATTATTGTATTAATAATAATTACATAAATTTTGGTTCAGTTAGTTATGTGCCATACATGATACATGCTTAGGCAATCAGGTATCTTTCAATACATGACTGACGAGGCAGATTTTTTTTCCCTGCAGTAGGTTGCCATTTCTTTCTGCAGTAGACTAGTTGCCATCCAAGGCTATAGAATCAGGTCTGTCCTGCTATTTACCCATAGCTGGGGGGAGAAGGATTCATACCTTTCCCAAGGGTATTAGCACATTAGTGAATGTAATGGATTCGACTGGAATTCAAACTTGGCTCACCAATTCCTCAATCCGAGTCGTTATTCATTACTCCACCATAATCTTAAAATATGCTTTAATTTTATTCCAATGGTTTAGTTTTTTGCTTTTGTTATATTTTATTTCTTTTCAATCCTTCTCTGACATGCACTTTTTCAAACTCACCCCTTCTCTTGTGTGCTTCAATCCAGATAACTCAGTTCTCTTTTCTTCCCTTATGTTTTTCATCTTGAGTTGACAGTGGACAGATGTGTTTGAATGACTCTATATTACCAGGAATCACTGACTTCCTTCCTTCATCTTGTGATGCCAGACTTAATTTCGTGAACTGCTGCATAGTTGATGAGAAAATTATACAATAATTTATGGGAGAAATGTTTGAACTCTGTTTGGAAGTGAATGCACATCCATGCAAAAACCTCACCTGATGGAATTTGTCTCAAATAAAAGATTGCTTTGAAACAAATTTTGGAAACTGACCAAAGTTTAAATTCAATAAGTATCAAGCAAAGTTGGTGACCTAAGAAATAAGCAAGTCCAAATCTTTTCACTGCTAAATACACTAGACTCATGTGCTCAGACTAAGTGATAATTAGAGAAGCCATTCATTGTTACCAAGATTTGTCCACTCTCAATGATGCTGCGAGGCAGAATCATTAGCAGGAGAACGGTGATGAGAATTATGAACCAAGAAATAGAGCAGATCATGGAAGTGAATTAAACTTGTTTAACGAGATGGAGTCCATTATGATTTGCATTCATTAAAAATATCAAACAAGCAGAATAATGAGATCTTATTCATGTGTAAATTCCTGCAAAGTGAAAAAGTCTTTTACAGGTGCATCTGCACATGCACATCTGCACAAACAAAAGACATAAGTGAGAAAAACAAATCTAAAAATAGAAACAAATAATGAAACTTTTTGCAGTGAATAGCATAAATAGTCATTGGTTTCAACAAAATTCAACTTCAGAAACCAACTGCATGTCAGCCATTGTTTGGTTTGGTCTTGTTATTGTTATCATTGTGCTTTGTTTCATTGCAGTAAATGCTAGAAATCTGAAACTTTATAAATAACATTTATAATTTATGATTGTTTCTAGTCAGCTCCATTATTTTATCATATTGTAGCCCATTTGCAACTCTGTCTACATGACCAAGGGCAGATGTTATATATCTTCATGACCTTGACCTTTTCTTCATCATGTTGTCCCACTCCCTTTAATTTAATATAGCAAGTTCATTTAGATTTATAATAAACCAAATGTCTTTTTATTTGTTTCAGTATTACGAACTTCATCTGAATACTCTTTGTGAATATTTTTTACTTCTTAGCAACTGTGAATTTATTTTCTTTAGATTTTAGGTGCTTTGCAGGCCCAGTTAATCTTATTAAACTCCATTATCATATAACCTGGCTACTTCTTGCTGAACGAGAGGAGGACGATGAGGAGGCAAAGTGCAGGCACCCTGGTTTATGTATTGAGTTATGTGCCCATTTTTTTGTTCTGCCAACTGGATGCTAGTTGGGCTTTCCTATCCACTCTTACTTCTGGCAAACTTGTCCTTTACTACTTCTGGCTACCATTGCCCCTTCTCTTCCAGCATTTGTGGCCTTTATTATTTCTGGCTACCACAGATTCTTACTTCCAGCATTCTTGGCCTTACAACTTCTGGTTACACTAGTTCCCTGCTTTCCTGCAACCTAACTCACCCTGTTTAGGAAATCGCAGTATACCTACCATCCAGACTCAAACAACCTACTCCGTACACTTTGGTTAAAATACTACGGAAAGTTCACATTGGATTTGACCAATAACTACGCAACGCCAGCAATGGACATTTAAACTGAACTTTCTTCTCCTTGAAGATATATATCGTTGTTGTGGAGTTATTTCACAGTGGAGGCTTGTATTTGTACTAAAATCGGTCCTAAATAAGTTCAATGTACCAAACGTTAGGAACTTGATATAATAAGTATTATGCAGAGTAATCTTGTTGTGGTCGCTGACTACTTTCGTATTCGACTAACTGTTGACTACTGTCGTCCGGCATCGACTGATCCTCGTTCCTCTTACTACTCCTACTTATATTAGGTGGGAGAGTCTAATGACTATAGAATAGGGGTGTTTCGCCATAACAGTCATCCAGATTTCAAATAATTTACTTAGTACACTTTGGTTAAAATACTACAGAAGGACTTAACCAGCAACTTTTCAACACTTTTGGCAGATATGTGAACTGAACTTTTGAACTGTAGACTTCCATGCCAACTTAACTTACATGGACTCTACTTTTAACATTTAGTCAGTTATATTATCTAGATCTTCTAGTCGGCCATTATTCTTCAATTTACTTACTTCTGCCTCCATTTTACTTGGTTATGTTCCTTTAATCCAAACAAATACTTTTGTAGATGATAGAAATAAATTTTTGTATTAATTTTAAGTTTGTTATTTGTTGTCCTCTTGTTGACCTGTCAGACTATATCTTTATTTTTAACATGTTAGTAAGACTCTTATTTGGCGTGCATAGGTCATATTATATCACACTTCATCCAGAGGGTCTACTACAATCATTAGATAAATTTTAATATTTTCACAAATGGCTTTTCGATTACATATTTGATTTTGAATCAAGTTATGGATAAATAACAAGTTTAACAAGAAAACATTACGACAAATTGTTGGTGAGGTTTTAGAATTGATATCTAGTTTCTTTTTCTAAACTTTACATTTGAAACCTTTTATGAAAAAATTTATGCATTATTTACAAATTTTAATCTTGGTCATCTGAATTAAGCTTGTTAATATTGAAAAAATTAAGTTATTCTTGTGGAAATATTTTTAAAGACCGATACTTAAAAATTTCAAAAAATTGTCAATTTTTAAGCTGGCTTCATCTAACTTATAATCCAAGATGATATGAGTAAAGATAATCATGGCTGGTTAAAGCATAATTCACTATTGTTTTATGACACCATTTTATTATTAGGTAGGAAAATATCTAACCTAATAAAAACAGATTAATAGGATTGCTAGTAAATACCAAATGAATCCTGAAGGCAGACGATATTTAAAAGTAGCCAGGAGTTAAGGATAATAATAATTTTTATCTAGTATAGAAAGAAATGGTAATTTTCAACTGTTAAAATGTTGCAATTCTTGTAAGATGTCTGGCTTAAAAAATAAATCTGTTTGCTGTATTACATTTAACTAGAGGCATAAAAAAAGAGATTTTGTCAAAGAAAAAGGGAAAAAATGTGAATGTAAAAGTCTGTCAGGAACAGAAAGGAAAGTTTTACAAACTTATTTCCTTTTTTTATTTATATTCACAGCATACATATATCAAAAGTCGATCGATAAATTCAAAAAAAGTAAAGAACATTATCTTAGCCAATTTCATCAGAGTTGAACGGAGGTCACATAATTCTTTATAATCTACTCGGTCAGATGTGAGTTAGACTTATTAAGAAGATTCCTTCATGTAAAATACATTGTCTATCAAATCTAAAAATGGGAATTCTCTTAAAATTTCAAATGAAACAATTTTCTGAATGCAAACAATAAATTTTTCAACATTGTCAGTTTTTTATTCTGTAAACATTAATTTAGAGTTTGACAAATTAACTTGATAAATAATTAATCAATTATAATTATGTTGCCAGGAATTTCATCAGGACATAAGACCAGAAAGAATTGACCCAACCCATTCCAGTTTGTCATATTAGAGTTAAGAATTTGAAAATAGCTTACCAATTTCCATTCAAATTATCATCTGATACATTTGTAACGTTTTTGAATGCAGGCAACGTTTGTCATGGGCAACCAACTTCTCATAATCATTTTTTTTAATTTTTTAATTTAAAAAAAAAAATTTTTTTAATTTTTCTTAATTTGTTTAAAAAAAAATAAAGAAAAAGAATTCAAAACATTGACTGATTGACAGAAAAATAGCTTTAAAAATATTGTTACATTTAAGAAACCTTAGAAAAGATTTCCCAATCTGTCCGATTGAGATGAAGAGAATTATCAGAGATTAGCACTTTAATCTTCAAAAATCTAAAGTATGATTTTTTTTTTTATCCTTTGTTGGTTGAGCTGTCATCAACTTATCATAGCTTGAAGGCATTTATCTTGATAAATCTTCAATTATGAAATGTAGACACTTGGGCTTGACACATCCACAAGACACTTTTGAATTGGTGGTTTCTCTGAGAGAAATTCATTTTTTACTTTAGTTCAATTGAACCGTAAAGAAATTAATATTAGCAGTTTAAATTGGTTTGACATGAAATTTTCTTGCATCAATCCAAAGTAATAAAATTTCTTGTTCATGTAATTTAAGCTAAAATTTTATTCCATCAGGTCCACTTTTAATATTCAAGTGTATGAAAAACAAAAGTGAAAAAAAAAATTTATGAAGAAAGTACTTTTGCAAGATATCAAATTTCTTTAAAACCACTTTTCATCTCTGACTTCTTGAAATTCAACTGTAGTATCTGAGTGTACTTTTCTTTCAAGGAAATAAAATTAGCAGACATTTTGGTTTTTGTTCTTTTGTTTTTACTTGATTGTGTTGTTGTTGTTTTTTATCTGAACATTTATGAAAGAATGAAAATCATTTCCTCTCAGAAAATCAAACTTAATTTTCATCTTTGCACTTGAAAAAGATTCAATACAAGAAAAAATTTAAACTTGCTTTCATTACTTTATTCAATATTGTTTCAATATGAAATTAGTGCATTTCCATAAAATATGTTCATAAGTGTAAATTTGTGTAAATGAATCAAAGGAAAATAAGTTTAAGAATTCTAAAAAGGAAATTAGAAAAAAATGGATTTATTTTGTAACATATTTGGAAATAAAGAAATCTAAAAACTGCCCCCCACATATCGTTGGAAACATAAGATATTTCTGAAATACGATATATAAATGTTTGATAAATTGGAGTTCAGAAAATTCACCAACTTTTGAAAATGCTTACCAGAAGAAAAATAAATGGTAGAGAGTGAAAAACAATTATCTGAGATATCAAAATGAAACAGGCTTGAAAAGATATCTAATTTGATATTAAGAAACAGAGAGAGACCAACTTAAATATATTGGTCCCAAGAAGATAATAAAAATGACCAGTCATGCAAAGAAATTGTTGGTAGAAGCACAAACCTTTGCCACATACCCAACCATATTTTGACAATGTCACAATCATTCTTAGCAGTTTCTAGCCTGCATGTTTGCTAAGATGCAAAAAAAACTGAAAAAAATTGAGGGAAAACTCATTTTTGTATGCAATTCCTAGTGTTTTCCTGAATTGATAATTCATTATATCCAAGAATTTATGTCCAGATATGATAGCACTCAAACCAATTATGCCTACTTCAATAAATGGAAACATTTCCTTCATTTTCAATATATCTTTTCATGAGAAAAAGTTTTATTCTTGTGATGTTAAACAGTATATAGTTTGAATAGATTGCTTTCATTGCCCTTAATTGGGAAATTATACAAACTACTTTTCAGAAAAGAGGGGAAGGAAGTGAGTGAGAGTCTTTCAATTTTTTTTTTTTTTTGCTGACTCATTCTCAGCAGTTTCAGATCTGCATCTCAGAGGTAATCATTATAGGAAAATTTGAGTGAGAAACTTCTTTTATAAGGAAATCCCTTGCCTTCTCCCTAATTGATAATTCATTAATTATTTCCAACAATTCCCAGTTGAATAAAAAGGCACTCAAGCCCATCGCCTCTACTTTGATGAAATAAACAATGTTATCTTTACTTTTTTTGTGATGACTGTTATTAATCCCCAGATCAGGACTTCCAAATTTATTGCAGTATGATATTTAAATGTGATTGTATCCACTGACCCTATTAAATCAAACAAGCCTGTTTCATTCTGGTAATTGTTTACAACTCTCTACACTTTATTTGTTCATTTTACTTCTGGTGAGGATTTTCACATGTTGGTGAAGTTCTGAACTCCAGGATATCAGATGCTTATGTATCGTCTTTCAGAAATACACTATAGTTGCAGCAACAGTTGGGTTGGGGGGGGGGGGGGTCACTGGTTAAATAGGAGATTCTCTTTCCATTTTTAACTATAATCCTTGGACTTTATTTCATTACTTTATAAAATATTACATTAGTCTATAATAAATAAATAATTTATAAATACTTTCATTAGTCATTAATTTTCATAAATATTTTTATTCTGTATTTAAACCTGAAAAATGACTGCATAATGATGAAATTTCATAGAGAGAGAGACGTGTCAAAATATTTGTTCTTCAGTTTTCATGAAAAACATTTAACATGAATAGTGTTAAGAGTCTGAATGAATAATGCTAACAAACATTTCTACAAGTTTCTTTCAGAATGAATCAGAATTGTTGTTTTGCTTAAAAATTCTCAGATTCAACTCAGAGCTAAAATGGTAAAAACTGTTGAAGAAACTCCAGATTTAAACTTGGCTTCGAGCAGAAGATAAAATTCTTTATTGATGCTAGTGTCAAATTTGACGTTCAGTTCTAATTTAGCCTTTAAATTTTCTTTTTTCCTAAAAGAAAAAAAAATCTTGGTCATTTTTTTTCTGACTTTTCAAAATTGTAAGAATTCACAAGCTATCTACTCATTAATCTTTGTGAAAAGTTATTTAAAAAGAATCCACTTTTGTTTTTTCTTGCAAGTAAACTTTGTTTACCTGGCAACTGAAGTACAAATGCTCAGGATACATGGTTAAACCTTAAATAAATGGTGCATTTTCAATCAAATTTATATCTGGAGAACAGTTTTCCTAGTCCTTACAAAAACTTAATATAGGTCAGTGGAGACTTGCTACTGCCACAAATATGCTGTTTAATCTTTTTTCTCTTCAAGAGGGTGCCATCTATGCATAAAGAATCTTTCAAACAGATGATTATATTGTCAGTTATATAGACAAGTATCCTTTTTCTTGATATTTTTATCCCAGAATTTTGACCCGTTTGTCATTCTGCCTTCCTCATAGATATGTTACATACAGTTTAGATTTTTTATTCTTTTAGAAAGCAGAAACATTAAACTTCTTTCATAAGGAAGTGAAATTTTATTTGCTGGCTTTTTTATTCCTACTTCATTCAACTTTTTAGTTCTTTTTTTTAATTGAAATCACTCCATGCAAGGCAGTAAAGCCACTAAGACACAAGGGGCTTACTGGGTATGAAAGAATTAGAAAGCAGAAATATTACTGAGGAGTGAGAGCGATAGATGAGTAATCAATTAGATAGTAGATAGCAATTGACATTGCTTTTAAATTTTTGAAGATCAAAGTTAAGTGGAAAGCATAGAGCCACAAGCAAGAAGTTTGAGAAAAAATACTATTAGCATAGAACGTACAGTTACATCTAGTCAATTCAACTGTAACTTGACAAGATCTAGCACTGCACAAATTCATACAATTTAGGTACCATAGGCAAGAGCTCTTCCGAACAATTACCATGAAAGTATTTATAGAAAAGGTACAGGGAAGAAACTTTAGAGTTGTGGGAAAGTGACTGAAGACAAGATTCCAGAACAGGGACAATAATATTGCTGATTCTTCTTTTGGGTTTTATCAAGAATTTCTAAATATATAGCAGGAGTACTGGGCCATATATGGAAGCAATATTCTAAGTGTGAGCAAATGGTAAACTTATAGATATGTAGGATAGATTCTAGACTGAAAAATTGTCTAGCACAACACAGTGAACCAACTTTCTTAGCAGCTGTAGTTCTCTAATGAAGCAATCCAGTGGGTAATGTGAAACTACTCCAAATATACACTTGCTGAGTAGATGCTAATTTTCTCGCTTCTCATATGGCACACTGATGGGATATCCCTTCTCAGGTACAGGCTGCAACTGTCAGATTCATTTTGTTCAGACCTGAAACCATCATAAAAAAAGTAACTAGCTCAATCATACACCTGGAGGAACGCTAAAAATGGGATTGGCTAGAATGGGTTAAAAGCACTAACGATGAGGATACCTGTTTGGCTAACTCTGAGAAAGTCACAGAATATATTAGCCAACAAATTATTATAAAAAAAAACAATAATAAGGATACTAGTTGTGGTAATAAAATAAGCACATCACATCACCCCTCTCACTTGTAACCATCCATCTCAATAAAATGAACGTTTTTAAGCACTAAAGCTGAATGAGTCAGATAAAGCTTCATAAGATTCTAATTAGTGTTTTTACTCCATTTTAATTTTATTCGTTCACTTTCACAATGAATGTATATTCTACCCAGACAAACCAACTCAGTTATGTGCCATATTACCTGCTTAGGCAATCATGTATCTTTCGATACATGACTGACAAAGCAGATTTTTTCCCACAATAGGTTACCATTTCTTTCTGCAGTAGACCAGTTGCCATCTATGGCTATAGAACCCGTCTGTTCTGCTATTTACTCATAGCTGGGTGGGAGAAGATGAGGATTCATACCTTTCCCAAGGATATTTGCATGTAAGTGAATATAATGGATTTGACTGGAATTCAAGCTCTGCTCTCCAATTCCTCAATCCGAGCTAATATCCATTATGCCACCGTCTGGATCCAAATTCTCTGAATGCTGAAAGAGAGTTCTGTCATTGGCAAAAAACCTTTGAAAACTTCTCGGAGGAATTTTGTGACAGAACAAGTTATGTTACTTAACAAAGTATACATCAACTAATATCTATGAGTATTTCTCAGATGCAACCAAGAATTCTAGATAAATGGTATATCAGAAAGAAAAGCAAAATGGTCACACCAACAATCTCAGAAACAATCAACAAATTTCATCGGGAACCAAACAAACTTGCACCTTCATAGCTGTTACAGTGGATCTATACTATACAGAGCTAGTAAGGGATGCATCCATTAATGGATTATTGTCAGTAAATATTCAGCAGCATCTAATAGAAAATGAAAACCTTACCCTCCAGCAATCCTATGACCAAGCAAGATTTTAGACCTAGCTCAGTATAATGCAGAATCTTTTATTCCACAAAACTCTGTGAGCGCAGTGTCCAAAACACCTGCTTCCATTTCTGACCTCTCTCAACACCAGAATTCTCTTGAATCACCAAAAACTATGGCCTCAGCAAATTCATTCTCACTTGCCATGCCCAGCAAAAGACCATAACTGTTTTTCATATGAAAAAGGGGTCACTGGTCTAAAGTCTGTAAAAACACAAAAAAGTAGTATTACAGTACCCTTTGCATTCTCATCCTCTTTCTCTGAAAAAGTACATACATTAACAATGATATATCCAAATTCCCTTTGCCTCCACATGTCATTAGAGTGTTTGAAGATCTAAAAAGGAACATTGCAGAAGCTGCTGTCACAATGATTGACCCTGGTGCACCCCTTGTAGTTGGGACTGACACTTTAGCCTGCACCATAGCTGCCTTGTTAAGACAATCTGGAGCGCATGTAGCATTCATTTCAAAAACTCTCTCATTGTCTGAGTGGTGACACTTGGAAAAAAGAGGCATATGCTATTATTGGGCTACTTAGAAAGTGGTGACACTATCTTATCAGTCACCTTTTCAAACTAATGACAGACTGGAAATCAGTCATATTTATGTTCAATCCTAAAACAACAAATAAAATAAAAGATGAGAAAATAGCAACGCAGAGGATGGAGCTTTCTTGTTTCTTGTTTGACATAACTTATTGGTCCAGCCAAGAGAATGCTGCAGTCAATGCATTTTCAAGAGTGTGCAGCTCAACTATCTGTAGAGAGGATCTCCTCAAACTACATAAGGAGCTGTGCCACTTGGGTATGATGAGAATGTTTCACATGGTTTGAATGAGATACTTACCCTTCTCGGTTGTGAAGGGTGCTGTGAAGACCTGCCAAATATGTAAGGCACTCAAGCTTAGGTTCTGCAAGCCTAGAACCAGAACGATTATGGAAAAACCACTCAGTCTCTTGAAAGACTTGCTCTGGATTTTAAAGAACAACTTCTGTTGAAAATGAGGAATAAGTACCTACTGACAATTATCAACAAATACTCTCATTTTCTGTTCACTATTCCCTGCCCAGCCATGAAAGTGACAACTGTGATTCAAGCCCTCTTCTCTTTGCTGTCTTTGGATTATCTGCTTACATCAACTTTGAACAGGAGACAGCCTTTATGTCAGATTGCGTCAAACAATTCTTGCAAGAACAAGGCGTGGCTATAAATAGGACAACTCCTTATAACCCTCAGGGTAATGGCCAGTGTGAAAGGTGCAATAACATAAAATGGAAGTCAATAGAATTGGCTCCTGCTAACCATGGGTTCTTGATAGACCCCACTGGGAAAGTCTCCTCCCTGAGGTTCTATATGCTATTAGAACATTGCTGTGTATGGCAACTAATGCCACTCTACATGAAAGGTTCTTCTCCCTCTGACAAAAAAGCTCTACAGGTACTTCACTGCCATCATGGCTTTTGCAACCCAGAAAGAGCAAACATGAACTGCTTATGGATAAAGTAAAGCTAATTGCGGCAAACACCCAGTGTTCTAAAGTATGCTATCCAGACAGGAGATAAGATACTGTCTCTCTAAGAGATCTGGCCCCATCAGAAAAGGAAGCAAGTCCTTTAACTGCACAAGAATTACCTGCAATGTCCACTCCAATACATCAAGTAATGATTCCACTGACTGCACTCTCTGGACGCCTCACAAGGATTAGCTGGAGCCTTCAAGTCCAGGATCTGACCAATGGTCAGTATCTCAGAAACGGGCTCACCCTACTACTGTCTCTTCTAATTCAGAAGGTGAACACAGTCCAAGCCCCAAAGTAGGCGGAGGCATTTCAGGTTGAACCGCCCAAACTCAGGACCTGAGGAAGAAACATGAGAAAGAACTGATATGGTCTGGCCATCCTGATGATCCCAAAAGACCTGCAAGATACCAAGTCATTTGAAGAATTTTCTTCCATATGAGTAAAATGAATATTGAGGAGAATGTATAATAAAATATGTACACCCCATCTCCTCTCTCGCTTGTAACTATCCACTATAATAAACGTTTTTCATTACTAAAGCTGAATGCGTCAAATAAAGCTTTCATAAGATTCTACTTACAGTTGTTAATAGACTACACTAGGGTCAATATCTTGATATAAATAACAAAGTTTTCTTTCCAAATTTCATTTATCAAACACTAACAGCCAGACACAACTGGTCAATCAGAAAAAGTGTTCAATTAGAATGGAGCAAAAACAGCATCATGTTTAAATGTAACAAAGTCTATCTTCTTCAATTACTTTAAAGTACTTTGATTAAAAAACACTTTAAATTAATGCAGTTACTGATATAATAGAATATATATATATAATAGTCTGCATTTATTCAATCGAAGTTAGCCAAAGGCATGAAAGGGTAAAACAGGCAACATGAAGACCCACTTCAGACCACAGTTATTTTGGAGTTTTTGATATTCAATTTGTTAGTATGCTGCCAGGGATGTAAAAGAGGATACATTTATAAAGAAATTGTTGATTTTGATGGAAATTGATTGAAAGATCAACAAAAAATAAGAAAGAAACCAGTAAAAATTGCCATTTGTCAATATTTATGCAGGTTTTCACACTATCGGTGGACTCAATTATCAGGTTAAATGACTGTTAAATAATCAACTTATTGTTCGCTACAAGTGAGTGAAGTTTGTATTAGATTGCTTGAAAACTGAGGGAGATTTTAGTGTAAAATTTGTGTTGAAATCAATTTTTTGTTTTTCACGCAGTGGCATAGAAATAAAAATGAGATATAGTTGAGCTTGTCATAATGTAAGTAACCTACATACCCAGGTTTGATTGGCTTTATTGATTATTGATTTTTTTTAAATTATTGATTTGTTATGCTAAGAACCTATCTCTTACATTGTAAAATGTATGTGCCAAGTTTGGTCAAAGTCAGTTGGATGGATCTCAAGTGAAAAGTTATCACACAGACAGATAGTCACACAGGCATCCTCTGTTTTATATATATAGATTATGTCAACCAGTCTTGTAACCTGTGCACTACTTTAAATTCACTTGGTAAAGAGAATATTTCTGACTTGAGGCAGCAGTGGCTGGCCTTTTAGTTTCATAACAATTGCAATAATTAGAGTTTGTGTCTCTAAGTAATGAACTGCATTCTTTGCTTGATATTTGATCTATCAACAATCATCAATTAATTTTCTTAATTTGCAAAAATGTAAAAAGAAATATTGAACCTTGAATGATTGTCTTCTTTAGTTTTACAAACAAAAGAAATTTTTATGTATTTCTTACACTCTGACATTGTTCTGAAAAACAGGAAAACTGACAGAAATACAATTCTTTTATTTCTTCCTTGTTTCTTTAAAAGTTTTACAAAATTTGGCTTATTCAAAAGTTTTAGCACCATGAAATCTTTGAAATGTCTGGGAATACAGCTATTCATTTTCTATTGAAAATAACAAAATAATTATGAACTCAGTTTTCAAAACAGATGTATTTTTCTGCCAGTAAGGATATACTACATTGCCTGGTTTTAAATTACCTTAAGTTACATCATTACTACATTTAGAATAAAACAAATGTACGCAAAAACTATATTAAATTGGGCTTTGTTACAAGAATGAAAGTTGTCTGCTAGACATGTCAGCTCAACTGATCATGTGGAACAATCTGTTATAGAATGATGTTTAGCAAGCTCATTGTAATATATAGCTACAGTAAGGATGACAATATTGTGGTCTTGTGCCAAAGTTAGTTTACTAAATACCTATAATGATCCAATGAGGTTAAGTAAGAGTTTTAAATGAATTATCATTTTTTAATCATATATTGATTATTTTCCCAGACAAAAAACAACAAGCAAAAATACTTGGTCAGTATTAACCTACAATATTAACACTACAATAACAGTCCAATTTTACAGCACTGCAATAACGCTACAATATTACAATGCTACAGTATTAACCTACAACATTGTTTGGTTCTGAATCTTTGATCCAATCATATGTTCAGCTTGTATGTCAATTATACTTTAGCAATTAGGTTTTTATGAAGTAGCATACTGTTATTTTCAACCATAACTGGAGAAAAGATTCCACTTTTGTTTTATGCCATATCCTGTTGGTGGCAATTTAAACTGACATTTTTTTGTCCATATCTTCAAACCATAATTAAAAACTATAATTTTGGAAAGTGGAAATCTCATTGAAATACATTGGAAGTGAGGCGTGGCAAAGTATAAAAATAGATTGCAGCTCGGATTGAGAAATCGGAAAACCAAGTTTAAATTTCAGTCCAGTTCATTACATTCACTTACGAACTTGGGAAAGTTATGGATCCATCTCTTCTCCTCCCAGCTATGGGTAAAATAACAAGACAAACTGGATCCTATAGCCTTGGGTGGCTGCCAGTCTAGGAGATGGACAACTCTGAATTCAAAACCTTCAACTGTGGGTTAAAAAGTCTCGCCAACCTGCAATCAATCAAGTGGTGAGTACAACTACACTTCTGAAGGTATGGTCATTCAGAGAGGGTTTCCTCTAAGGAGGGAGAAAGCTCTGGATATGGATCATGTGTGTTTTGGGGAAGAATTATGTTGGAAAATTTCTGATCTGAAATCATAAAAATGCGAACATTAAAAAAGGTTAAAATATATCGCAAAAAATGGGTTTCAACTGATGCCAAGAGAATATGGATTCAATTCAAAGTTGGCCTTTCTAAGACTAGAAGCCAACCAAGGCTAAGGGATTCAATCTGACAGGTATTTTGATAAATTCTGTTATTTATGGGTTCTTTTGTTACTTTTTGTAAATCTGCTGATGAGAAAAAGAAAATATCAATGTAGGTGAAATATTTTTTTCTGGACCCTTCACTAGAATGATTGGTTTAAAAAAGTTCCTTGCAGCATCGATAAAAAGCAGTCGATCAAAATTCATACTATAGTTGTTACTTCCTTGAAGTTTTATCTTGAATCTTATTTCCATTTTTATTCAAGACAGAAAAGTCATAAAAGTTGAACTTCAAGAACCTGTGCGATAGATAGGGTGATTGTTCTTGCCAAAACCCACCTTGAGTGAATCTGACAA
Source organism: Acanthosepion esculentum (assembly GCA_964036315.1). Lineage (NCBI taxonomy): Eukaryota > Metazoa > Mollusca > Cephalopoda > Sepiida > Sepiidae > Acanthosepion > Acanthosepion esculentum. Next base: position 1,001,009 of record OZ038490.1, on the reverse strand, counting down.
GGATGTCATTCAGTATAATGATTTCAGAGACAGCAGCTGGTAATGAGTCAACCTCAGGAATAGAAGCTTTCTTAACCATTCAGGCCTCGGCTGGATTATCACTTCTTCCTTCTTTCAAATAAAGGAACATTCATTGTTATGTTAGTTTCCTTCTTTTGTTTCATCTTATTATATTTCTTTTATTCCGTATGAAGCACTTCAAGAAAATGGTTTCTGAACTTTGATCGGGTAGAAGAAACTCTTTTAAAAAATAAAAAACCATGAAACAATTTTTCGATTTTGCTTGATCTCATCATCCGGAAATATTTTAAAAACCTTCAGCAATCTTAATAGTTGTTGATGGCATTTGTATAAAGAAAATAATTTGCCAAAGAATTTGGATAAAATTAGAAATGGATAAAGAAAAAGATTAGCTTTTCTTTTTTAAAATAACCTTATATTTTGCATCAATACACTTTATATATTTTTTCTGTTTTGTTCTTTCCAAAATTTATATATATATATATATATATATCTATAAAAAACAGGTTGATTTCCATAAAATAAGGAAACAACCAAAGCTTAAAATGTCATCAGAATTGTTTTGCATAAGTTTATATTTTATATACTTCTTTTTAAGTTTTTTCAACAACATTTTTTTAGGATTATAGAGAAGAGATATCTCTCTCCCAAGAATCAGATTTTTTTAATATGAGATTAAAACAAAAAGAGAAAGAAGTTATTTTCTTTCCTACCAGATTTTATAAATATACATTTATTTGCAATATTCAGTTATGTTAATAGAATTGTTATTATTTTCTTTTTACAATTAGAAGAAAAATAAAGAACAGTAAAGATTTGAGTGATTTTTTTTATTTAGCCTCATATTCTGAATACCTGAAAAATGAATAGAAATTGAAATAATCAAAGTAACTAAACAGCAAAGAAAATGTGAACCTTTTAAAACAAATTCCAAAGAAATTTTACTTTAATCTTTTTATTTACTGTAATATATATTTTTTCATGTTATCTATTTTCTGTGAAAATCCCAGCCTTTCTCTAAATAGATGAGAGTATCTATCAATGGCACATTCAGTAAGCCTCTTATCAATCAAGTGTGATGACAATAGTTTATCACTTTTCTCTCATCCTTACAAAGCAGAACCAAGATGATAACAAAAGAAATATCCAGAATCCTCAAAGTATCAATCTTCAAAATCGTTTCATGAAAATTGATAATGTATGTGTAAATAAGCACTTCTATTTTTATATCTGGTAGCTGACATTTTTGTTATTTGAAAATTCTTACAAAATTGAGATAAAAAAAATCAAGGAATATAAAGGCCTTATATTCCTTGATTTTCATCATGGGTCAAAAATTATGATTAAAATAACAAAGATATGCATCCAAGTCCAAGTAATTTACAGAATTTTTGAATATCTTACTAAATACCTCACTGACAATAAACTTGTCACCTGCAATAAAACTTTGTTAGACTGACTTCATGATACTTTAAAGTGAGTCATGAATGACGAAAAATCTGAGACAAATATTTTACAAAACCAAAGCAAAGATATTTTTATACAATTGCTGTATAAAAACATTTCATTATTAAATTTAGAATTTTCCAACATTCTCTGTAATATACTTATTAGTTATTTGTCATGTTTGATGAACAAATTCAGAGCTATTATCCTTTTCATAAACAAAATATTCAAAAGTTCAATGGATGTAAAACAAAAGAAATTTCAAATACCTGTGTGGCTTTCATATTTTCTGTGTATTTTTTCTAAATTTTTCATGACAATATTAATAAATTTAAAATGTTATATGTTTATACTGTATCATTTTTGTAATTAATAGGTACACAAATTAATAACAATTAATGAATCAGATAGCTTTCAAATATCAGCTTTCATATGTTCTCAAATGACTATTTTCTTTGTTCAGTTTTATAATGGTTGACTTTTAAACTCAATGCTGTTGCAGCTATTATCTTAACTAATTACAAAGCAGCTATTATCTTAACTAATTACAAAGCAGCTACTATCTTAACTAATTACAAAGCATAGCTCACTTGATGAAAGAGCCTTCAATTTAAAATAATTTTTTTAATATGTTTCAAATATAAAAATTGACCCTGATGTTTCAGAGATGATCATAAAAATACCTTGAGTCATTTTTGAGCTGCTCTTCATTAAACTGGACTTTGTTAATGTTCTGCACTTAAATATTAGCTTTTTACTTCTTCCTTTATTTCTTTTCTTTTGTAGTTTGTGAATTCTGAAACAATTTGTTGTGTTTCTTGTCTTTTGGACTAAAATACCCAGGTTTGATGAACAATGAATTAACAATGAATAGGCCATTTCCTTTCTTGTTTTTATTTTTTTTTTACTTCATTTACTTTCGATTTTTGTAAATAATTTCATTTTTCTTTTACTTCATGATTTATAATCACCAACTGAATAAGGTATTCTAAATCAGACACTTTTCATTTATTAGCTGAAGTAGCACACAAAAGTAAAGAATAATTAATCATGTTTCGATATATTTGTTTCCATTAATTTTCAGGTGAGAAGTCATTACATTTTATTTCTTTTTTATGAATTCATTTTCTCATTGTCTTCCAACTTCTTTCCCTCCCTGTTAATGAAGTTCATCAACCCTCCTTCCTAATTCTCTTTGGATTCTGCCTTAATATAATCATTGTTATTACCGCCATTATCATCATCATGAGTATGCTTTCCTTTGATATTTATTCTGCTGGGCTTTGTTTGACACAAGGCCAATTTTTAAAAGAAAAAGAGCAAAGATGATAGTCACTGTGATCATCCACATAGGGAAAATTTGTCTACCTTGAAACTTTGACCTCCCGAGGCTGACTTTGATCTCAGCATCAACACTGCTCTTCTCCTTCATTCTATTTTTCATTTCATCATTCCTAATTCTTGTGTGATTTGTTCTATCAACCATGATCATTAAATTTTTCTTCCAATATTTTCCTTCTTCATTTAGATGTTGTTCCTTTTGATGGTAACCTCATGTACATAGTTTGAATCAAACCTGTGATTCTTTTTACCTTTTTAAATTTTACCTGAATGCCAGCTCATCTTTTAATGTCAGATAAGAGCCATACCTGAAACATGAAAAACTACAAATATTCATCACATTTTGCAGAATTCAAATATCAGTTAAAATCCAACAAAAATGTGTTTAGTGGTACTAAACACATTTTTGTTGGATTTTAACTGATATTTCAATTCTTGAATTTTTCAAGTTTATACTTTTGTGTTCAAACATCCATTTGCGCATGTTAAAAATATTTCTAATTTCTTTCAAAGTAAATTAAAGGCTTTACTTTCCTGCAAACATCTCTTAAAGTGTATGTGTGTACAAGCAATAAAGAACTGAGTAAATTTTATAAACTCTTCTAAAATGTTTGATTAACATGTTCAAGTTTTCAGTTTCAGTTTTCTAAGGAAATGGTAGCTTTCACTAGAGATCAATGACAGGATATAGGAAAAGATTGATTGAACTGACCTTCTGTTACAAATTCTAAACTCTATTGTTTTTCATGTATAAATCATTTATCTTCACCAGTTCATTTTCTGGGGATATGTTTAATTATTTTTCCTGAAATATTAAATCACTCCAAGCTTAACCATAAAGCAGCAGATGTATGTAAAGAGATGTTTAATTAGTCAGGATTTAGCCTTCTGCTCATTGTGGTGTCATATTGGCAAAGATGGAGAATTTAGGTTGAATTGTGGCTCAATGAATCTGACAAAGGAAATTAGCTGAGTTGATGTGAAGACTATAATTTCCTGAAAGAAAGACAACATGAAAAGAGACGAGGAATAAAAGTTTGAAAAGTAGTGAGAGAGTGAAAGATGTCAAAATTATAACACATTCTTTGTGGAGAAAGCAAAAGAAAGATAAAAGAGAGTAGGAAATATTTGTATATTTTTGTATATAAAACTAATCTATGTTTGTATCGCGTTTTGATAAAAACATAACCAGGAAATGAAGATTGAAAGGGTTAAGGTAGAGAATGAGAAGATCCAGGTAAATGGTGAGCAAAGAGACAGAGGCATGAGATAATGTTTAATCTTACTTATCAACAACTGTGGAATTTCTGCATGTCTATTCCTGCCACATCTGAACTGGAGCTACTTTTTCAACCTTGATAGAGTTCAAAAGGTTTACTTGGCCTTGTGGGTGATGAATTGTTTTCCACTCTACAACCTCTTTCCTACAGATGAAATATTGTGATATAATGGAATATGCATACACCTATGTTCCCCCTCACTGGAATATGATTGGCTGATGTCAGTCATAAATACAGACTGACGGAGAGACCAAGCGAGAAGAGTCTATGACGATGCCCATTGGACTACGCTATTCACTATCCTATTGGTCTACTCCTATTGCCTACGACTACCAGTCGATTACGGTTACCTGCAAGATTGTACTACTTGGTTACAGTAGCCAAAACCACTTAGCTACCTCGAACAAATATATCCCTTTCTGGGACATATCATATTGCTAGTCTCTTGCTAATAGATCACTATTTTTAGGGAGATGTTCATGCAAACTACATTTCTGCATGTGTATTCCTGTCTAGACCTTCACAGGTAGAACCTGCTAGGACCTGTACACAAATTTGACTCATCTTCATCATATTTCATTGGTAAAGAGGAAGTTTCACTTTCCTCCCCTTGACTGTTGCATTATGGGACAGACTCCTCCTGTGACAAAGCTTTAAGAATTAATAAGACAGAAGATGACGATTGACATGGCATTTAAATTTTTGAAGATCAAAATTGGTTGGAAAGTCAGCAGAAACTAAATGACAGGAGAATAATGTGAATGATTGTTAAATGAAGGGTAAGTCTTATTAGCCTTGAATTCATTACTTTTACTCTATTTCTGTGCCTTTTTCAAGAGTATTTCCTCGAAACAAATTTAATAACTGACCCTTGAACAAAAGATCTTGGCTCATTGTGCCCTATTGCATCCTGGATAATTCTTCTAATGCTTCGCTCAGATTGAAAAGTAAATGAGAGAAGACGGGTGTGTTAGTTAATCAAACATTTGTGCAAATTTCCTTCACTGTCATTCATCATGTTTTTTTGACAGCAGTTTTGTTGAAGACTACAAAAAAGTTTGTTCTTTGTCATTTCTTATAGTAGTTTTCTCTTGTTTTCCAAAGGTGGGAGTACCACTAGCACACAAGGAGTTACAGAAAGTGAGAGCAAGAGTAAAGAGGGGTGAATGTAGAGAAGGATGGAGACCAGGATCAAGGCATCAGAAAATGTTGATTGGCATTATATTTGAATATTTCAAGATTATAGCCGTCAGGGAAGCAAATAAGAGGAAGGGAGTTCCACTGTCAAGAATGTCAGACTAGAAGAGATGGTTACATTTAACCATTTTGACAGTGAAAGGGTGGAACTGAGATGCCAATCTTGTGGTTTTGAATGATTTCTACTATAATTGATTGTTTTCAAGAACAGGATTAAATTTTATAATTTTTACTTCAAGAAAACTTTCTGTCTGAACTTCTGGGATGAGGAGTTATCGTCATTTACATTTACTATTATCCTCATCTTTGTTGTTATTATCCCAGCATTTTGGGCATTGTGTTCTTCAGCTTTCATCAGGTGATTGTTGATCTGGGTAAACTGCAAGGAATTTTGAACTGAACCCATTGTTTGTCTATATTTCTGAGATGAGGTATTATGTACACTATTTACATTGTTCGGAATATCACCCTCATCTTTGTTGCCATATTTATCACAACGTTTTGGCCGTTGTAAACTCCAGCCTTCTTCGTTGCTGAAGACATTTGTTTTATATTTTATAATACCCAGAAATTCATACACAGATGACCTCAAGGACACATGGCACAGTGGATAAAGGTGTTAGATCCAGTGACAGGACCCAAAGAGTGTGAGTTCAATAACTGGTTAAGGTGATGGAAAACTTGGAGAGGGGAATTAACAGGAGATAACTGACATCCATTAGACATGGCACGTGGAAAGAGAACAGTCTACCCCAGCAAGTGAAATAAAGGGTTCAGTTCGACATCCCAACCACCTAAAGAAGGCTGGAGTGTACAACAGCCAAAACATTGTGATAAATATGGCAAGAAAGATGAAACAATCTAAATAGTGAGCCCATTATCTAGTCTAAAGGGGCAGATTGTTCTTGTTCTGCTGATCATGTTGACGTATATCTTGTCTCATTCTTAGTGTTGCTTAGTTATCACTTACCGTTTCTACTGAATCTAAGTCTGCCAGGCCCATGGCAGATTAATTGTGAGTTCAACTCCTGGGTCGGGTAGCATAGACTTAGACTTGGGGGGCAACACACCAAGCAATAATTGAGCAGTACTAAGTAAAAACTACATGAGATATCTCTAAACATAGTCGGTGGAATGAGTACAATCTACCTGTGTAAATGGGTTCACTTCAAAATTGCCTGTAGATTACCCAGATCAAAAAGCACCTGATGAAGGCCAGAGAGTACAATGGCTGAAACCTGATAATAACAGCAAAGATGTGAACAACAGTTTGAATGTAAACAGTGTAAAAAATTAAGAAAATGTGGTGTATTTGTTTATTCATTATAATATTTGGTATTTGGCCTTGAGTATTTGCAGTTCTTTTGTACAGTTTCTTAGTAAATCAACACAACCAGAAACCATAATCCCCAAAGAGTATTTATATATTACAAAACTTACTTCAGTCCATGTAAATGAGAATTGACTATGAATTTGAAAAGAAATGACTGTTTACTCCAACCAAGGTTTCCTACTTTTGCGACCCCGCCAAGCTATCACTGACACCCTAACTGATAAATACTTACTACTTTATATATCTATATATATATATATATATATATATATATATATATATGAAAGAATAAAGAATTTATCTTTTGTGATTAATCAAAAGAAGAATTGGGAATGGTCAAGTGAATCTATGAGTGCAGTTATGTAGAGAATGGTTCTTCAGCGTTGAAGCTGTAAAAAGGTCTGCTTGAAGCCAACATGTTTCTCTATTCTAAACTTGCACCTATCATGTTTTCCTGTGTACAGTTGGAAGCATGCACTGCTCAAGAAAATATCCCCACCATTTTTTTTAATCCATATTTATGGAGTACTTAGCTTGAGGCAGGAGTCAAGCTGTCAAGCAACTCGTTACATTTCAATCCGTTGGCTTTCCTATTAACCGTTTCCTTTGTGAGAAAGTCACAAGTGACAGTCCCCAGAAAGCACATTCCAACTTGTCCCCCACCACCTGCCACCCATTCCATGCTCTGCCCCGGACTAATTCTTCCACAACAGACAAGATGGTTAAGAAAAAGGCTAAACATTCAAGAGGAATACGACCAAATTGCTTTTGTATTTTTGTTCATGTTAATATTAGGAAGAAGTCAGACCAAAATATACACTTGCTTTTTTGCTAGAAGCAAAAGCTGTCAGTGAATTCATTCCTAAATGCTGTTCAGTGATGAGGAGACATACAACATAAGATTGTCTTTCCTTAACTAACCCCAAACTGTGATCTCTGTGAGAAAAGAAAATAGTTTTACACACACACACACACACACACACACACCTATATATATGAGGAGGCATGGTGGAGTAATGGATAGTGGCTCGGATTGAGGAATAGCAGATCTAAGTTCAAATTCCAGTAAAATCCATTACATTCACTTATATGCTAATACTCTTGGTAAATTTATGAATCCTCTTCTTCTCCCTGCTAGCAGGACAGACTGGGTTCTATAGCCTTGGATATGGCAACTGGTCTAGGAGAAGGACAACACTGAATTCAAAACCTGCAGAAGGTCATTTGGGGAACTTGTGGCACACAGTACACGAGGTCTCTGTATTCGGCCTTTCAAAAAAAGTGGATGGTTCTGCACAAAACCTTCACCACTATAATCAAATCATATGTGCAGGTTGTCTGGCTGTCGGTTCATAGGAACTGAGGTTCCTGACCCTCATACATTATAAAAGGGGCTCCGGTAGGCATTGCTCAACAGCTCATGTCGATCAACAACGAGAGAGTCCATGACATATATATATATATATATATATATATATATATAATATCTTCCAGACTATAACCAGCAACTTTTTTTCTTGAAATATGTAGGGTTATATAATGGTGTGGATTATATATGAATTGTGTCTTCAAACCTTGAGGAACATGGCTTCACAAAAACTGATTGCCAGTGTCAAGCCAGTTATGTCCAGATAGTTGAATTTATAGGAGTGTGGATAATTTATAGGTACGGACTATAGAAAATACGCTATAAATATATATATATATATATATATATATATATATACATATATATATTGTCATCCACAGACAGACTGTTTCGCTGTATCACAGCTCATCAGTGTGGCTAGACGTCCGGTTGCCTCTGGCTAGAATCGAAAACCGTCTGAATTTGCGTCAGTCGGAAATTTTACCCTGAAGCCGTTGGCGCACGGCAGAGAAGAAGGTCAATTTAAGCATATTTATATTTAGATAAACACACAGTGACTGAGAGAACTCGATTTGATTTACCGAAGAGTCTTGCATTATTAGCCATAATAGTCACTGTTTACAAACCCACACATCCTCCCCAGAGAGCTCAACCGAAATAAATTTTCAGGATATATATATATATATATATATATATATATATATACACACACACATACATTAGAAAGGGAAATATTTTTAGGGAATATAAATAAAAAAAAAAGCAGAATTTGGATGTGTATTTCCTTTCTAATACTTTTCTTCCTAAAACTTAATCTTTTATATTGAGTATTCCAATCTAAACTTTGACCTTTGACATCTCAAATTGACCAGAATCAATTTTTTGTCATCCGCAGGAGTGATAAGTTTCAATTAGAAATAGAAAATTCTCTTATCAGAAGCAACCAGCTGATCAACTCATCACCTCTTGAATGTTTGACTTTCGAGACTATCCACACTGACAATACTGCAAAGAGGGTTTGTACTTGACGTGATCAGAAGAGATCGATATGAATTCTTGAAGATAGATAAGGATGCAGCACCCTAACTAATGAAACATTCTAACTAGTATCTTTACCTTTATTGTTGTGATTACTGTATTTTGACCAACAGCGTGACTGTAAACAATAAAAATGAAGATACTAATTATAAGATGACTCTTCATCTTAGAATTTCAGGAAATACAAAACAAATTTTGCTCAACATTTTCAGTAGATTTTCTTTTGTTTTTTGTACCATGATATTTGGGGGCAATACCGAACATGCTGTTGTACTCAGGAAAAAATTAGTCTTTATTTTATTTCTCTGTTTTATGATTGCTTGAGAGTCAGTTATGTACCATGCATGATACATGCTTAGGCAATCATGTATCTTTCTATACATGACTGACAAGACAGATTTTTTTCTAGGTTGCCATTTCTTTCTGCAGTAGACCAGTTGCCAGCCAAGGCTATAGAATGCAGTCTGTCCTGCTATTTACCCATAGCTGGGGGGAGAAGAGGATTCATTCCTTTCCCAAGGGTATTAGCACGTAAGTGAATATCAGTTCAGTTATGTGCTATGTGTGATACACACTTAGGTGATCATGTAACTTTTGATACATGACTGACAAGATAGATTTTTTCCTGCGCTAGGTTGCCATTTCTTTCTGCAGTAGACCAGTTGCCATCCAAGACTATAGAACCTGATCTGTCCTGCTATTTACCCATAGCTGGGTGGAGAAGAAAAGGATTTATTCCTTTCTCAAGGGTATTAGCACGTAAGTGAATATCAGTTCAGTGATGTGCCATACGTGATACACACTTAGGTGATCATGTAACTTTCGATACATGACTGACAAGGCAGATTTTTTCCCCGCAGTAGATTGCCATTTCTTTCTGCGGTAGACCAGTTGCCATCCAAGACTATAGAATCCGGTCTGTCCTGCTATTTACTCATAGCTGAGGGGGAGAAGAAGAGGTTTCATACCTTCCGCAAGGGTATTAGCATGTAAGTGAATATAATGGAGTTGACTGGAATTCGAACTTGGTTCTCCGATTCTTCAATCCAAGATGCTATCTATTACTCCACTGGGTCTCCCATTGCTTGAGAAAGAGATCTAAATTGATATCAGAGCCAAATGCAAAGGAAAAACAATCTTTAGGTTTCTGGAACATCATTCCCAGGGAATTTTGATATTGAAACTTGAAATGCATTATGTACAATGAATGAAGATCAATTGTAGGAAATGTTAAGACTTCAGTTTTGTTTTTCTATGTTTGTTTTGAATGTATATAGGTGAAAGAATAAGATGTTGACATTCAAATTTAGTGATGAGGTTTCAAATCAAACCATCCCTACTTGCATGTTACAACTCTCACCAATAAAAGTAAACCCATGCAATACCTTGATGATCAGTTTGAACAAAAGATAAAAATAAGTGTCACTTGTACTCTCTCCCTCTACTATTATTAGTAGTATTAGCTGTATTGAAAGTTTAGAAAAACTGAGCACTCATTTTTGTAATTACCGTATAGAAATACTATCAACTTTACATAGCTGGAGAATATCAAACTATATTTTTATTCATGTTTTTATTAATTAAAAAATAAATTATTTTTGCCTCGTTTTTTATTCCATTCATTTTTCTTTTATTGGATTCATCTTTTTAATTCTCTAAGAATTCATGTCTTTTATTTTCTAAGAAATCATCTCTTTAATTCTCTAAGTGTCTTAGTTTGTTTTGATTATTTTGTCAATGGCTCTTATTATTTTTCTTTCCTTTTTCATTTTTCTTCAAAAATCTTTCTCACTTCCATATTGTTTTCATGTCATCATTTTTTTTCCCATTGGCACATAAATTTTATTTAAGAGTTTCCTACATATTTCTTAAGCTCTTTCCATTTTGTCTAAACTTGTCTTACTTTCAGTCATTTTATTTAGTCTATAAAAACATCAGATAATCTTGACTTTCTGCCAATCAAATTATTTCTTTCCGGTTTTTCATTCTTCATTCATTTATTTGTTACAGTTTCTCCTATTTCACCATTTCTATTTGTAACTCTCCTGTTTCTTTTCATCATGTCAACTTCTTCTTTCTTTCTGCATTATTCGTCTTTTCTATCCTGTCTTCCTCTTTCTTTTATCCAATCCTTTATTTCATTAATATTTTTCCCCTATCTTATTTATCATTTTCATTTCTCAATATGTTTATTAAAATTCACATCAATGCCTGTTCACATATTATACTTTTTTCTTTCCTAATATCAATTTTTATCTCTAAATACTGGGTGATAATGGGACAATAAATGCTGCCAACAGTGAATAATTTCAAACGATGATGCTTGCTCAAAATCTATCTATAAATGCTAGCCTCAAGGATTTCAGTGTTGGAACTTTTTCAGGAAACTGTGCCTGTTGTTTCTAGTAATTGCACAAGTTTGAGTTCATTTTTAGGGTGTCAGCCAACTATTCACCAATTTTTGGCTATGATTTCAATAACAATTATAATATTGAAAAAATAGACTCACTTTCACATAAAAAAAAATTGTATTGGCCACAAATAAGTTGCTAAATAACTATTTTCAATTTTTGTAGAAATGGGTTGAAAGAATCAATAAAACTTTTGAGAGAGAGGAACTCTGTACCTTGGGATATTGTTATTAGCTGAATTTTGATTGGAAATTTTCACTGTATTATATTTGATCTTTCTGATTAATATTTACTAATGAATTAAGTGTATTGACAAAAAGGTTACAATGTTTATTTGCAAGAAAGATCCAAGAAGTAAAGTAGAAATATTTACTAATCCAATGATTTGTTTTTTTAATGCCATATCCCCTCAGGACGTAGGTAAACATGATCCCTTTATTTTTGTTATCTCATAATTTGCATGCCTTCTTAGTTAAGATAGTGGAGTGGTTTCCCACTGCTTTCTTTAGGATTTGAAATTCAGAGTTTTCCTTCTCTTAGACTGGTTGCCATCTAGGGTTAAAGATTCCAGTCTATCCTGCTCTTTAACTTGTGGAGAACAGATGGATTCATGCCTCTCCCAGAAGTGAATGCCATTGCCTAAATGAGAATCTGAACATGGTTCACTCATTCCATTTCCTATACTAATAACCATTACACAGGCTGCATCTCCTTAATATATGTTACAATACAAATAAAAAATTGTGCAAATGTAGCCAGCAGTAGGATGCTACTTTTGCCTAGTGAGATTTTGCATTTGCCCCATTAATTCACTAGCATGTAAATACGCTCCTTGAAGAACAGGATAGCAGTCAATTGGAGTAAAACTTGCAGCTGTGGAACAGTTTCCTGGATAAATGTTATTTGAGGAGCCTAAACAGATTGTCTGAAAGAACCAATGCTTATTCCATAAACTGAAAGTATCTAGCCTCACTGAATTCTCCTCCTCCAAAGCAAAAAAATATTAAAATTCAGCAATCATCAGAAATTGATGGGAATTGTGTTCTAGGATACAAAAGGTTTTCCTGCTGGTGGCTCTTTGGGTTTTTTTTATCATCTCATCCGAAGTAAGGTGATAATGCCACTAAGATGTGAGAGATTACTGGGGGTGGAAGAGAATGAGAAGATTTAATAAGGACAAAGGACAATAAAAGAACAGGTTTCAGGTACACAGAATGTGGCATTTGAATAAGAATTGTGCAAAGATCCTGTAAAGAATTAATGCAACAATTGCATTTTGTGGGCATTTAATAAGTGCCATAACAATACAGTACCATGTACAATAGATTTTGTCATCAAATAGATTAACGTAAATTTATCATAGCCTTGTAAAATTTGACATTTCTCAAATTAGAAAATTATAATCCAAAATCAATTAATTGTATGTCCGCCAAAAAGTCTGTGTACAAAGAACGCTTTCTCTACCTTAAACTGCAATATGTTCCAAGGCAAAAAAAAACATAGACCTTAGAACTATTGATAGTGTTAGTTCCAATCTGTAATGGAATGACTGCAAAATACTTCCCTCCCTCCACAATTTATAGACATAACACCCAAATGCATGCTGGGATTTTTCCTAACCAATAAGATAGGCTACTTCTTGGTCTCATCTGACTCAGTTCCATCTTGACTTGAAGCCAGAATACTGTGGTCATTCACTTGTCCATATTCCCTTTTGTGTGTTAACACCATTCTTTGTTTGTGAATTTTTTGCCATATTATTGTTGCTTTGCCTTATTACTGTAGCTTTGCCATATTATTGTTGCTTTGCCTTATTACTGTAGCTTTGCCTTATTATTGTTGCTTTGCCTTATTACTGTAGCTTTGCCTTATTATTGTTGCTTTGCCTTATTACTGTAGCTTTGCCTTATTATTGTTGCTTTGCCTTATTACTGTTGCTTTGTCTTGCATATCTTGTTTGCTTGCTCAATATTATTTTTGCTGTCTTTTTTTTTTCTCTTGTTATTGTTTATTGCAAACTTTGTTAATTCTGTTTGTTGGGCAGTTCTACCAATTACATTTAACCAGAGCCATTTATACTACTGATAGGCTTTCATCAAATTGTTTTGTATGAAGAAATATGAACTTGGAGATGTTATTGGAAGTTGTGTAGAGTCATAACCCCCCATGTCCTTGAGGGACATGGCATATAGAAGAAGAAGAAGACTTGTTAGCTTTTTCCCTGCTTTCTCCTTCCTTTCAAGCATCATACTGTTGTTTCAAGATGAATTTCAAGCTTCAAAATTTTATTCTTTGCTCATGTTTTTCTTTCTTCTTGTAAACATTTGACTTCTTTCGTATCTGTTCGTAAAATTGACCGAAAGCATTTTGAATGATCTTTTTTCTCCCTTTTTCTTATTAATTTCTATTTGATTTAATGTAAAATCTATTGTGGAATGGAAATGGAGATTATTTTCTTTAATATAACACTTTTTTTTCTTAGTATTTGTAAAAATCATCTGTTTAATTTAACTTCAGTTTTATTTTTCTGCAAACAGAGAAAAACAGTCTCAATTTTGACATGAGTAAAATTGCTCACCTGAAATCATAAAACCAAATAATTTCTCAAGTGATAGCTCAATTATTACAATAAGGGACTAGAGGTTATAAAGTTATCGTTGGCATCATACTTCAGTAAAAGATATATATTTATTTTCAGATGACAATTCAAACATGATAAAAAAAAATATGGTTTCATCTCAAGGCATACTTGCTTATACAGTCCAAGGTACCCAATATTCTGGTTAACTTTTAGGTTTTCACTTACTGGTTAAAACAACCAGGTAATTATAATGTCTGTAGTTTATTTCCCTATATCGTTTGGGGTCTACTCAGTTTTAGCATCAGTTGTTTCAGACAATGTTGTTTTTTTCTTAATATAATAAAATATTCTAAAGGACTTCAAAAATGTTAATTTTTCTATGCTTGTACTGAAATGAGAAACGTTTGTCTATCATCATGAACAAGTCTTGGTAGAAGAAAAGTATTTTCCTTCAGGAAATGAGAGATTTGTCTCATATTTTAAATCTTTTCTGTTCTTGTATTTCTACCAGTGTTAGACTTGGTCAAGTTTAACCAAGGGCAAGATTCATTGAGTGTTCTATCAGCATGAATAAACTTTGCAAGATGTGCACTTTCTCATCTGATGCACTTGTTGGATATGTGGTGAACCAAAATGCAGATGTAGTCAAAGGTTATATTGGAGTTAGAAAAAGTTGTGCCAGTTACTTGCTTTCCATCTACATCAATGATTTTTGAAGTTTCTGAAACTGCCTACCACCCCATCAAATGACTTTCTGATCATTTCTGGATGTAATCAAGTGCAAAATGGCCAGCAGTGCAGAGAGGAAGGCCAGTAGCGAAAAGGCTATCAGATTTATAAAGCAATTATGTCACTGACTTTATATCAGTTTGAGAATTGATTCTTTTTTTCATTTGGCATTATATCCAGTAACTAATTTCAAACCTTCAAGGCAATTACGAACACAAATTAGAAAAAAATTAAGACAAGATAGCAGCCCTTTACCCAGCAAATTAACTTCTTCTAAAAAGACATATCATGTATGATAGTAAATATTTCAGGAATCATTTTATTGCACTGGTTAAATATATTCAAGAGGTGAAAAACAGTAAAATATTTCACTGCTACAATATTATAGCATTGTTGTCTGGCTGTGCTGGCCCATCTTGGAAAAAAAAAGGAAATTCCAATTTATGGAAAATAAATGACTTTAAAATAGATGGTGATTCTAATTTCTCATAGTCACCACAATTTTGGTTTTGATTTGATACTCTACAGACTAAACAAAACAACACCTCCAATACACAATATAATAAAATGGGGTATTGTATCCTACTCTAGGTCTCTATGTTGTTTTAGAAATAGCACCAAGGACTAATTAGTTTGTAACATAAACTCTAGGGATCAACCTTTCATGGTGTGTCTTGAAAAAAAAAATATATATCAAGGAATGTAAGTTTTGTTGATGATGCATATATATATATATATATATATATATATATATATATATATATATATATAAACCTATCTCACACACAATACACAAAAATTGACAGAGGTCTAAAAAGATACAGGGGTCATAAAAAGATAAGAACAAAGACCTCCTCCCTTTGCCCTTTCTCTGACCAATCCTAATTGTTTTATTACCTCTTAAACATATTTTCTTAAGTCCAAGAAAAAAATTTGGATTACTACTACACACAAAAGACAATGGTTGAACACTGGAAAACATGAGGAAAATTAATTCCTTTTAATAATATGTGGAAATAACCATTCTTTGCCTGATGAAGGTCACGAGATCAGAAACCTGTGTAGCAAAAATATGGAAAATAAAGTATAATATATATTTAAAAATCCACATTACAGCCAAAAATGTTTGCGGCTTCATTCTTCTTTAAAATATACACTTTTCTCTTGTTGGAACAACTGTAACTTCTCCCTTAGATATATATATATATATATATATATATATATATATATATATATATATATATATATATATATATATATAAGTGAACATTAAAGTCAACACTCAGAGGAGAGAGGCTATTTCATGCTAGATGCAATCGTCAGGCAGCGAATGTTGGATTTTTCCTCTGCTATTTATATATATGGGTCAGTGGTCCATTATGGGTAATCTATTCTGGTGGGATTGGCTTGTTTATTTATTTATTTATTTGTTTGGGTTAATTTATTTTATTTGTTTTTCATTTTCATTTTGTATTATTTATTCTTTTTGGTTTTTGATGTTTTATTAATGTAGTAAAAAATATTTTGGGGTGATATGCTTAGGTTGCTTATTTAATAGTTTGTTTTGGTCTGGGAAGATAATTAAAGCTATTTATTCATCCAATGTTAAGATTGCTTGCCATTGTCTATTCTGTTATTTTGGCAGGTGGACATTTTTTAATTTATTTATTTGGATTGAGTATTTTTACTTGTTTTTGCTTATTTATGCTTATTTTTATTAGTTCTAACAGTTATTTTAGCAGGGACAATTTGTTAATTTATTTATTTATTTGGATTAATTTTTATTTGTTTTTTATTTATTTACTTATTATTTATTTTGTGTATTTTTATTTAGTCTATTTGGTTTTCGATTTTTGCGTGATGTAGTAATGTTTCGTTTTTTTTTTATTTTTTATCATTATATAGCAATTGTAGCTATTTTTACATTCAATTTTTGGATAGGTTGTTCTAATTTCATTTTGGCAGGATTGCTTTGTTAATTTGTTTATTTACTTTACTTATTTATTTGGGTTGATTATTTTTACTTGTTTTTATGTATTTTTTTTTATTCTATTTCGTTTGTTCTAAGTGGGGTGGTTTGTTAATTTGTATATTTTTTGTATGGGTTAATATATTTTATTATTTTTTGTATTTTGTTTATTTGTATTTATTCATTTCAGTTTTCAATTTTTAAGTAACGTAGTAAAAATTTGTTTTCATGTCTGCATTTTAAGATGAGCTCAGATTGTTTATTTAGTAATTTATGTTGGTTTGGGAAGGTAATAATAGTTATTTTTTCCATCAAGCCAAGTTTGCAGGTTTTTGATTGATTGTTGTAGGCTGATGATCTTTTCCTTATTTTCCATGATATTTTTGGTGTGATTTGGGTTAAAACTATATTTCTTCATATATATATATTTATATATAACATCAGGTAAAGAAAGTTTCATAATAACATATCAGTAGGTCTTAAAGACGTATATATATATATATATATATATATATATATATATATATATATATATATATATATATCAACACAGCACACAACGTCAGTTTCATAAAGACATATAAGCACAGTATATATATATATATATATATGTCAACAGCAGGTAATATAGTTTCATAAAGATGTATAAGTATGTCCACAACAGTGGATGTGTTAAAGTTTATTGATCACTATGATTATAAAAAAAATAATGTTTGACAATAAAATATTGTGGAGTATTTATTTTTTATATATACCAATTTCAAAATATAAAACCAATCTTTCCTCAATATGGATTTCAACAAAATATCCACCCACTCACCAAAAAAATCCACTATCATTTTCCTTCTTTATATAGAAGTTATCTTGTGGGAGCAATTATCTCCCTTTACAGAAATGATAAACGTTGAAATAGGCTTCAATGAAAAATTTCCATATTTCTCAGTTTAGAAATTCATTAAAAAGAAAATATACCTGGTGAAGTATTTTCCTCATTATTTTTGTAATGACGAATTGAATCATGTTTTTGAATGAATTTGATCGTATAAGAGGATGGAGGATAAAAAAAAACTCTCTAAGGGAATTAGCAGTTATTAGATTGATTTTCTGCCATTATTAGTTATGTTTTTTTCAGTAAAACAAGTTAACTCTGTTTTGAAATTATATTTTAAATAAATATCACTTTCAATAATAATAAAAAAATAACCAAACACTGAATTAATGAAAACTACATCTGAGAAGTCAGTGTAATTTACATCATATTCAGTGATCTCCATCTTTGTTATTTGTATCACACAGTTTCTTTCAGTTGTTCTAAATAGACTTCATTATTTCATTTGCAGGGAACATTGCTCTTGTCTTTTGCTGAGTTATATATCACATCACCATGAGGAAACTCTCTACAATAAAGGTTGAAATGTTGTATTAAAAAATCAAAAATATTAGAATGCTTTTCCAAAAACTCTTTAAATAATAGCAATACATTATCTTGGAGTTTAAGGCAACAATCTCCTGGATCAATTTATTTTTATATATTTCCAGTGAAAATTACAAATGATTCTCTCATAATGTTAAGTATTTATAATGATAATTTGCTTCCATTTTGAAATTGGCAAAGTGAAATTATGAGGAAAAAAAAGAAGCTAAAATGAGTCTCTTGAGGTGATTTAAAATATCAAGCTGTATTTTCAATTTTCCTTTCTTTTGTCAGATTTCCTTCAAGTTTTTCTCAAAAATGATTTCAACCAAACTATCTGAAAAGAAATTGAGTAAAAGGCTATTTTTATTTTGAAACACCCCATAAAATAAACAAATTATTTGATGATGGCCAAAGTGAGATGCAGGAAAGAATCATTATTAATAGATGAAAAAGAGGAATTGGCTTATTTTTTTATATACATTTGACTCTCTTTTCTCAAAGAAGAAACTTACATGCCGAAATTTTACTTTGATAATATTAGCAGAGGCCAAACAAACATTTCTGTTTTATAAATATAGCATTTTAAGAATCTGGGTGTTTCTCTGTCTTTTTCTTATATATGGGGAAAAATTGAAAGAACTTAAACAAAGTACTTCACTTAACTCCCAACACCAAGCATCTCATCAGGCAACATACAATAGACAAGCAAGAAATCTATTGAAAATAACCCACTTTTAAGAAAAACTTTCACAAGATCCTGTAATTTTCCAAACATGTAGGTTTCAATGAAAACTGGTATTTGATAATGTAAGGATTAAAAGAAAACCTGCCAATACCACAGGCTACCTGGAACGTAGGCAGCTAATTCTTGACTACGCATTCTTCACATCTTATGCTGTCTTGAGGTGGAAGGCAAAAGAAAACAATAAAAAGTATGACATTCCAGATTTGACATCATATGACTTCCAGGATTTCTTCAATATGAAATCACTGTTGAAAGGGGAATTAGTAAAAAGATGACAAGACAGCTTATACTGATCCCTAAAAAGGACTTTGCAGATTATTTTGAAAGGTGGAAGGGATGCTTAGATATGTGTATGAGTTCCTAAGGAGAGTTTAGATTGAAAAGAACTAAGGTGCCATTGCTCTGGCTAGATTAATCTTTGTTAATATTAACTAGCTGGATCATTTTCAGATATAACTTTTGTATATAAACATGATGCATGAGATATAACATCTTTAGAAGGCCATAAATGGAAGACGACCTCATATAATTTTATGTTGCTTGAGCCAAAACTTAACATTTATTTTTTCATTTGTATTAAAAGCTTCCAATATGACACAGAGTGAGTAGGCATGCTGTGGTCATGACGCCAGGTGCCAATCACAGCAACTCAAAGGTAGTAAGCTTCTCGGAATTTGTCAGATGAACACGAGGAATAACAGGTGGATCTACATGGACCTCATATGGCTATCCACAGTGATATACACCAAGTTTATAATCTTTGTAATTGAGGAAGCACAGTGGAGTAATGGATAGCAGCTCAGATTGAGGAATCGGAGAGCTGAGTTCAAATTCCAGTCAAATCCATTACTTTCACTTACATGCTAATACCCTTGGGAAAGGTATGAATCCTCTTCTTCTCCCCCCAGCTATGGGTAAATAGCAGGACAGACTGGGTTCTATAGTGTTGGATGGCAACTGGTCTACAGCAGAAAGAAATGGCAACCGACTGCAGGAAAAAATCTGCCTCGCCAGTTATGTATCAAAAGATACATGATTGCCTAAACGTGTACCATGCATGGCACACAATTGAACTGATATTCACTTATGTGCTAATACCCTTGGGAAAGATATGAATCCTCTTCTTCTCACCCCCAGCTATGGATAAATAACAGGACAGACTGCATTCTATAACCTTGGATGGCAACTGGTCTACCACAGAAAGAAATAACAACCTACTGCGGGGAAAACATCTACCTTGTCAATCATGTATCAAAAGGTACATGATCGCTTAAGCATGTATTACACATGGCACATAACTGACTGAATCGTCCAGAGAATCATGAGCAAGGACGGTAACATCTTGATGATCCAATACTTCTTGGAGAAGCTTTGCTTCACATGGTATTTAAACCCAGGACTCTAGGGGCGACCATATATGTTCTACAAGAACTATGATCTCTCCCCCATGGTTCATGGGATCCAACAGTTGCTGATCCGTAATTTTCATAATCATGTCACCCTCAACTTGTGGCCTACTCTTTTGGTTTGAATCCACTGAGTTACAATATTTGGGACCTCAACAAGGTTGGAGCGGTCACCAAACAGCCCCACAAAACCAAAGATTTATTGAAGGCCACTATTGTATATATGATGGCCAACCTCAACACAGAATACCTGATACAGGTATGTAGTCACTTTTGAGGCTGTGAGACCATCCTTGAGGCTAAGAGTATTTTTATTGAATTATCTTTTTCTTGCTTTTCAAACTTGAACACGTGAAACATTTTTTGAAAATATACTTCAGTTTCCTTTTCAGTATCATTTTTTTTATCCTATAATTTTTTCTCACTTATTTGGTACAAGTACATCCTATATGATGATGAAGTCTCACATTGTTTCTGATACATGACGACCAAAAACCTGATTTTCATTACTCCATATTTTAATGTTTGTAACCTTCTATGAATCATTAAACCTGCTCTGCATAAGCAGACTACACTGCATTTTTCACACACAAAATGTTGAAAAAGAGTCAGTGTTTTTCCAAATTTGTCTAGGTTTTCTTAAGTTCTCAATACTTGTGTGAATGTGACTCAAAATGTCACTTTTTTTCTTCATAGGCTATAATCAGTTGCATACGCCTCAGATTTTGATGGTTGTATTCCAATATGTTTGATGTTATCTTTCAATTTATCTTTGTATTTAAGAATAGCACATATCTGCCTGAAGTTGGCCATAAGTAAGAATTTTTGGCAATCTGTCATCATTCATTCTAACAGCGTGTTCAGCCCATCTTAATTGAGACTGCATCAAGACGGCCTCTCGTCTAGATAAAATTTATAAAGATCTGCTCATTTGAAACTTTGTCTTTCCATGTGAAACCAAACATATTTTGAAGACTCTTATATAAACCATCTAGCTGTATGATATGCTTTCCATATGGTGTATATGATTTGAACCCAGGTTGCAATATTGGAGTGACAACTCAACAGTAAGTTGAAATTTTGATTTTCAAAATCAGTCCTCTCTCATTCCAAACGCTTGCTCACAGCTTTCTAAAGACATCACTAGCATAGGCAATCCTATTTACTATTTCATCATCTAAATACTAATATATATATATATATATATATATATATAGATATATGTAGATATGTATATATAGTGGTAAGAGAGTCTCTCAGATATCATACATAAGAATATAAGGTCTACATTCAGATGAGGGCTCAGGGACTGACATACATCCTGGCCATCAGTAATTGATGAAGTCCAGAGTTAAATGAAATGTAAAGTTATGTCTTGTAATAGCTAATTTTTTTTTTTTAAATGGAACTAACATATTTATATTTGATCATAAATAAAATAGTTTATGAATACATAATTAGATTCTAATATATTCATTTTAACATTAACATATATGCACTCAATTAGTAAATAAATTAAATATGATATCATAAGTTGGTACGAATAAAAATATAAATTTAAAAAATGTGACTAAATAATATTTAAATGGCCATTTTGAAAAAATCGTAATTGAAATTTATATAACAATAAAAATAAAAATAAAAATAACAATAAAAATAAAAATAAAAATAACAATAAAAATAACAATAACAATAAAAATAAAAATACCAAATGTATTGCTATTGAAACATAGACACTAGCACAAATTTCTACTTGAAAAAAGGAAGTTTGTATCAACAGATAGATACCCACCTTGCACCGTAACTTGAGCGACTTGATAGCTACAATACATTAGATACATAAGTTTTCTAAATAATTTCAATCTTAACACCCCTAAAATAAAAAAAAAGATTGAATTTTCCTTAACCCCAACATCTCAAAATATCAAATTTGTCCTGACTTATAAATTAAGTGAATCAATTTCGAAAAAGTTATTCTTAGAATCACTTGATAATGGAACGAAACTTTGTATTTTAAGTTTAAATTTTATATTTGAATTTGAATTGAAGTTTCAGTTTTGAAACATGGGAATTCCAGTGTTGCGATGATTATATATTAAAAAAAAAAACAATTATAATTATATATATATATATATATATATATATATATATATATATATATATATATATATATATAAATATACTTTTAAGGTGTGCTATATTTATGGGATAAAGTGCTCAATATCAGTGATAGAGTGTGTGTAAATATAAAAGTGGACATAGAAGTCAACACTTAGAGGCGACAGTCTGTTTAATGCTAGATGCAATCGTCAGGCCACGAGATATAAATATATATATATATATATATATATATATATATATATATATATATATATGGGCATGTAGCTGAGTGGTTAGAATGTTTGCTTTCAGACCATGAAACCCCAGTTTGAATCTCACTCTGTTCAATTTGTCAGGGAGGTAGCTTCTTGACATTTTTGGCTCGGGGAGGAGATCACAGTATCTGGTACCATTGGAAAGTGCCTGAAAAGCATACCATGGGCTGACCCAAACTTGGGTGCATGGAACTGTTAAAAAGCTGTTGATGGTGACTAAGGGTTTGAGTGTACTGGTTTTGTTCAATCTGCTGATCATGCCAGATTATGCTCTCTCTCTTGCAGAAACTGAAACTACAGTCTGTTCAGCAGAGTTGCAGTATAAAACATGGGTGGATTTTGTGGTTGGTAAATAAATGCAAATGTGCTTGAGCATGTGTCTGCAAGAGAAATTGCATAGCCACACTAAGTAGATGCAAATGCTCATAAATGAGTAGCTGGCCATTACATATATATATATATATATATATATATATATATATATATAAGTAAAAGACAAAAGGAAAACTTTTCTTTTATTTATATTGTCTTTACTGATATATTTTATTTATATCTGAATTTTTACGCACACACACTGTTGTGACCAAGTAATTGGTTAAGAAATAACAAAACAAGAGGTTGCAGATAAATTGTGTTATTGGTCAGTAAATACAACAGAGGTGTGTCACACGACTTGGGAGTGTGTATCGGTTGACCAGCGTTCAGTCTATATCACTGTTCTCCTGAGGCTTACTTTTCCTATACTTTATAGTAAGTGGAATAATAGATTCATTAGAGGGAAGACAAGACACTACAACATGCACACATATATATATATATATATATATATATATATATATATATATATATATAAACACACACTTGTAAGGTAAAATAAATTCACAAAACATTAATATTAATTTTGGAACATTTTGTTATTGATTCGTGCACAGAGAAAGAAAAATGGATTCTTTCAAAAAATGGAATTTGATTGAAATTGATCTTCAGAATTTATTTTTTCATTTTCAACATTAAGATCAAAGTGTAAAACATGTTTTAATTAACACAGTTAATGACCAAGAAGTACCAGTTTTATTTAAATTACATTTTCCTCTTTTTAGTTTGTTCCTTACATAGAAAATTTCAGCAATAGTCTTGGAAAGAACTATCATTCTGAATAAACAATCAGAAAAATCTATGTGTAAAATGTTATGAAAATCCTGGGTAGGTTCATTGCCTTAAGCTAACAAAGAACATTTAGATGATGGATCATGACTGATACAATAGTACAAATTTCTTTTTTTTTTGGCTGGGAAATTTTCCCTGGGAGAATGATAATCAGGAAGAGAAATAAACATTTCTTATACAGGTAAAGTTGACACATCTTCCGATATTAGCATTTTGTGTGAGAATTAACATTCATATTTACAGATTACCCAAGCTCATTTTGAAAGCATTCTTCAAACAGAAGAGAATACAAATCTTTAACCAAAATTATTTCCTAATGTGAAATCATTTAAAACCTTTATCCCTTTGGGAAATCCCTTTTTATTTAAGGAAATATGTCAGTTAATCTAATTCTTTATAAGTATGATTACCTAAGCTACTCAGTGGTTTCCCTTGAGTAAACTTTGTTTTTGGGTTCTACAGCATAATCTCTGATCACCTTAAGGTGATGCTTAAATTCACTGATGTAAGATGAATAAATTGACTGCTGGTTAGGCCCTTTATTCTACTGTTGTTGATTGATGCTTGAGTCAAAGAAATAATGCTTTGTGGCAAACAGATGTGACAATATTCAACTGATGGAATGAGAAAATGGCTATAGGTAGACAAGTGTGATGTGTCTACAAATTTCTCAGAATATCACAGAGTAATCATATCGTACAATACTTAACTCTTCATCTCATAAACTCTGGAAAAAAATAACCTCATTGCTAGCAGGCATAACAAAGACCTTTGGGATTTTTCTTTTATTTTAATCCACATTTGTTTATTCACTCATCTTCCAGTTTTCACTGGCAGATCAGTGGATCTGCCATGTGCCTATCATGAAATGCAGGTCTTGTTTTGAAATCATGGAGAAGGATTCATTCCTGTCAATATTAGGAATGGTGTTACTGATTCCTAAACATTTAGTCATTATACAAGGACCATTACTTAAGAGTGGAACAAACAAGTCATAGTGGCTCAGTTAGCAGATGGAATTTCATATTTGATCATGCTTATAGTTTTCAGGGAGGCACGGTGGAGTAGTAGACAGTGGCTCAGATTGAGGAATTGGAGAGCCGAGTTCAAATCCCTGTCAAATCCATTACATTTACTTACATTCTAATACCTTTGGGAAAAGTATGAATACTCTTCTTCTCCTCCCAGCTATGGGTAAATAGCAGGACAGACCAGGTTCTATAGCCTTGGATGGCAACTGGTCTACTGCAAAAAAAGAAATAGCAACGTACTGCAGGAAAAAAACCTGCCTCGACAGTCATGTATCGAAAGATACATGATCGCCTAAACGTGTATCACACATGGCACATAACTGAACTGATATTCACTTATGTGCTAATACCCTTAGGAAAGGTATGAATCCTCTTCTTCTCCCCCCAGCTATGGGTAAATAGCAAGACTGACTGAATACTATAGACTTGGATGGCAACTGGTGTACCGCAGAAAGAAATGGCAACCTGCTGTGGGAAAAAATCTGCCTTGTCAATCATGTATTGGAAGATATATGATCGCTTAAGCATGGCACATAACTGACTGACTTACAGTTTTCAGAATGATAGAAATTCAATATTCTCTATGTTCAGTTCCATGAACAAGTATTTTAACTATAATGATTCTACTTTGAAAAAATCTCATACATTATTATCTGATAAACATATACTCTTGAATCATCATTATGGTTGATATTTAAGCAGATCCCTGAACCCATTGAGAGATGAAACAAGGTATATTTTTACCTTGATCACTTGTAGTTACAATATGTGCAACAAATACCACATGCGTGATGGTGGCCTCCAGCCTTGCTTGGGGTGATGCGCTTAAAAAAAAAAAAAAATACCCTGACGTACTTTTTTCCATGCAATGGGAACTTACAGTCCAGAAAATGTGTCTCCAATGCTAAGGTATTTTTAGCCAATGCTAGGAGTTCATGAACCTCCCACTGTAACTAGGATACTGGGACCTCACTTTAGTACATGTCAATTTTTATAAAGTCGGTCAGTTAAGTGCCACTTGTGATACATGACTGATGAGGATTTTTTCCTACAGTAGGTTGCCATTTCTTTCTGTAGGACTGGTTGCCAACCAAGGCTGAAGAAATGTCATGCTATTTAACCCATAGCTGGGGGGAGAAGAGATGGATTCAAAACTTTCCCAAGGTTTTGTGTAAGGGAATATAACAAACTCGAATGTTCATAAAGTAGAATTGATATAAAATATAAATTCTGTTGAAACCTAATGATGCATAATAATCGTCACTATAATATTATATGAGAGATAATATCGAGAAATATTTCTAAAATATGTAAAATAAAAATAAACATCCCCAATTAAGAAAAATAAAAAGAGAACCATTGCTATGTATGCATTTCTTCTTCAACACTTCCAAAAAATAAAGTTATATTTTTAACCATTTTTACTTATCAGAATTTTAGCAATAATGAATTATTCCACTGATAACTTTTATACTACTAAGGCTTCAAGGCATAAACATTTTGAAGTGCTTTTTAAAGAAAAGTTATAAATTTTAGATATCTACACTATTGAACTCATACTCTTTGGGCACATGACACAGTGGATAAAGGTTGTTAGTTAGATCCAGTGACAAGACCCAAAGAGTGTGAGTTCAATACCTGGTTAAGGCGGTGGAGAACTTGGAGAGAGGAATTAACAGGAGATAACTGATAACTGACATCCATTAAACATGGCACGTGGAACTAGAACAGTCTAACCCAATGAGCAAAATAAGGGGTTCAGTTCGACATTCCAACTACCTGAAGAAGGCTGGAGCATACAACGTCCGAAACATTGTAATAAATATGGCGACAAAGATGAGGACAATTGTCCGAATAATGTAAATAGTGTACATAATACCTCATCTCAGAAATATAGACAGTTTAGATCTCTAATTATAAACTTCAGTTCACAAATTAGTACACCTTGTTCAATATTTTTATAAAAATTTAAATTCCTATTGATATAAATCAAATCCATTTTTCTTTACTCTACTTGAACTAAGATCTGCAAGCTACAATTATTATTTGATGCTTTAACTGGTACAGACCAACTCCTATATATTTCCTCAAAAATATTCATGAGGTCTACCTTTCCTCTGCCTGCAAGTGATACTCCAATATCTTTGTGCACAAATCTTAAATCTTCCATTTAAAAAAACATTCCATATAATGACTAACAAGATAACAGAACTTGTCATAACTGCCTTCAATGTCAGGAGAGGTGCACTGATGACTTTCATGAGAAAACATTACCTTAGTATAAATGCAGGAGAAGATGGCATAAGCTATGAACTTATCAAGTGTAGCCCAGAGTCTCCTAAAATGTCGTTCAACTTTATGACTGAAAAAACAGAAAAGAATTTTACATAGTTTTTTAAGACTTAGTAAGAGCAAAGACATTCATTATTTTATCACAACATTTGCATCATACAAGGTAATTTGATATGCTGTATACTTCGGCATTACACTTGGATGTCTTGAATTTTTCAGTTAACTCTAATTGCAGAAACTCTATAGATGCATTGAAGGACATTTTAGTCTGTTGTAACCATTCTAAGAGTTTGTGATTGCATGAAGCATCGGACATACCTTTAATTAAACTGAACTGTATCAACTCATCTTCAATAATCATTTCTCCAGTGCCAAGTTTTTCAAACTCACAGAATCTGGAAACCTCTTGTAGCTTGTGTACATACTGTATTGTTGTTTCATTCAACTCCTGTTTGCTCACAAGAAACTTTGTCCTCTTAGCAATAACCAAATTATTTTTGGCCACAAATTTCTCTTTATAATACCTGCAAATTGTGAAACGGTCGAATCCACCAATTATCTGAGATACATCATTACAAAGATCTTTCTGGTGACCTCACATCCTGTTGATGCAAAAAAAGAGGATATATAATCTTATTCTCTCCTCTTTCAACTTTGTGATCTTGTCCTGCACCTAGGCAGCAAAACTACAAATTTATGCTTCCACAAAATCCAGTTCATCCAACAGTGTTAGGGATCCTATCGGTGATGCCATATTGCTGTGATGTCTTCTTGTGTGTGACATAGAAGTTCTACCTCTGCACCAATTGATGACTGGCTTATTAGTAGTCAGTCAACTCTATGCAAAATAGGGCAAATCCATTTTGCCTATATCACTGCACCCTGGTCATCAAGAGTGTTAAAGAAGTCCTGGCAAAAATGTTCTTCAGGGATTTCATCACAGGACTTGTAATCAAGTAAATACTTTTCACAATGTGCTTGTGGCTCAAGCTTTTCCTCAGTACCATTTTCTTCTGAAATTTCATGCATTGTCGACTTTGCTGAGATGTAGCCATTTTTGTGATGGTCTTGAAGCAAACTGCAAGTTGCATAAATCTCATCAATGATAATATTGATGGTAACATCAGAAGAAAGCAACAGTTGATTCGTTTTGTTTACCTGAAATGAAACGTTGTAACAAATGTTGCTAAGCACAAACTTCTAAGTAGAAATCCAATCCAACAATGATGCTGCTTCTGTTGCTGTTGCATCATCTCTATTTTCCAGAAACCTTTCTCACAATTTGGTAAGAATATGACGACTGTTGTTAAGGAGATTGTACAATCATTTGACAACATTGATTCATGATTATTATGCTGTCTGTTGAAACCAGGAACTAAGGAAAGGGCAGCACCATTTCAGCCATTGTTCACCCACGAAAGTACCATGCCGGCCGTATTGTTAAGTGTGCATAAAAAGCAAGAGTATTACTTCTATCTTCAGAAAAGTAACCAGATTAAACTTTGTTTTTGTTATTATTACAGACCCCCTTACCAAGTTGTGGCATTTTGTCAACAAGGAGATTTTCTTTCCCAGAAATATGTCAACATTCGGATGTCTAGAAGAATTCTGCATTGAATGTGGAAATTCCTCCAAATTTACAAATCAACCATTCACCCTTGCATGGAGTATTGCTGCCATATATGGTCTGGAGCCCATTCTGTTTGCCTCAAGGTTCTTGATAAGATCCAGAGATGGGTATGCAATGTAATTGGCCCTGATCTGGCTACTCGTCTGCAGTCTCTCTCTCACAGATGCACCGTCGCCTCTCTCTGTCTTTTTTATAAATACTTCCATGGTAATTGCTCCGATGAGCTGCTATCACTTGTTCCCAGGCTCCATGAATTCAAGCGTCCTATAAGGCTGGCATCCCATTCCCACCCTTTCACTATTGAAACTGTTAAATGTAGATGTCTCTTCTACTCCAATAGCTTCATATCTTGCACCTCACGCCTATGGAACTCCCTTCCTCATTCCTGTTTCCCTGATGACTATGATCTCCAACTATTCAAGTATAACGTCAATCGACATCTCCAGTTGCCTTGATCTATCCTCTATCCTTCTCCACATCCTTTCCTCTAACACTCCTATCTGCACTCGCTCCAAATCCTCTGTAACCCTTTGCATGCTAGTGGCTTCCAGCCTTGCCTGGGGTGAAAAGCTTAAAAAAAAAATATATATTTCATCTTACCTGGACCATTTGGAATAGATTTTCTTAGCAAACAATATAGTTCACGGCCAGCAAACAGAAATTTTATAATGCAGAGCTATTTTACTTAGTGCCATAGGTAAAAAAACAAAAAGTGTCTTGGAGGATTTATGTGCACCATGAAAGCTGAATGATAGAACTTTTGTGGAAATTAAGCATTTGTTGCTAGAATATTTCAAGCCCAAACACCTCATCATGAAAAGTCACCAGTTTTATAATATGCCAAACAAGAGGAGGGTGAGTCTGTTTCAATTTTCTTTGTTTGGCTTAAACCTTTATTGTTGATGTGTGAGTTTGAGATATTCTTAGAAAGAGCATAATGGGACGAATTTGTGTGCAGATTAGTTAATGAGAACATCCAAAAATGATTTATCTCAGGACAGGTCATTTGGAAATGCTTTTAAAGTAACTCAGGCCATGGAATTGGCAGCTACTGACATGGCAAACATTAATAATAGTAGTATGAAGGACATACACAAACTGTCTATGATGAGTCAGAGTTCTACAAAGAAAAAAACATTTGTTTTGTATTCAGGGAAGAATGGCATGAAAAGCGTATACAGTGTCCAGCATGGTGCAAAATTTGTTTTAATTGTCAAAACAAGCATCATTTTTCAAGACAGTGCAAAAATAAATAACGGGCAAAGCAGTCATATTACAAATGCAAGAACAAAACACACCATATATATCATTATTTAGGGTTAGTTTGGATGCATACGTGTAAACTCGAGTTAAACAGGATCAGCTGTGAAATGTAAATTGACAACAGGTTTTCATCTTCTCTGTTAAGAAAAGATAAATTCAAGAATCTACCTAATGCAGTGTTTTCTAAAAAGGGTTTAATACAAAAAATTGTGTATGTATTACAGATCACCTTACCAAGTTGTAACACTGTCCTTTCACTGAAATAGATACATTCTCTTATAGTATCTTCCAAGGAAAAGTCAGGGAAGAAAATAATGTATATAAATGATTAACTACCCCAACAAATGTAACAGAAACCATCAATGATTATCTGGAAAAAAATGCAATTCAAAATATGTATATTAAATGGAAAAAATAAAGCCTTTTCAATCATCACAAAGTAATCCATGTACTTGCCTGACAAAATATTTTGTTGAAAAATCACCTTAAATATTTTGCTTAGTGAATGCTAGAAATCCAATTCCATGGCTTGTGCTAATTTAAAAGAATTTCCGAATGACCTGTCCTGAGATAAATCATTTTTGGATGTTCTCATTAAATATTAATATAATTTAAAATAAAAAACATCTTTAAAAATTTTAAAAGCATATTCAATAAAATATGAAAAAATAATTAAGGTGGTTTTGTTGTACTTTGTATGGAGTTTGGTGTAGTAGTTCGTTAATATTCAAAAATGAAAACAATTGAAATTTTGATATATGAAAGTTTTTTAATGTTTCTAGTGGAAATGAATGTAAGCTTTTCTGAGAGTCTTTATAAGAAAAATACTTCCGCAACATTCCCTACCTGGAAATGTCAAAAAATAACAAAAATATATGCCAAAATAAACATTGTATAAAATTAGTGGGAGAAACAAGAAGTTGTGCTTAAACAATGTCAATCAGGTTTGGATTGATTGAGAAAAATATTGTTTCATTTCTTTTCCTGTCAGCAAAAAATTTGATTTGCAATTATTCTTAAAATCTTCTAGAAGTAAAGTAATTAATATAGAAATTTTATTCAACAAAAAATTTGTTCATTTAAGGATTAATCAACTGATATCTAAATAGAAATTTTTTACCTTAGCCTTTAGCACTCTATATTATTAATATTACTTTCCTTTCCTCTGCCTTTTTTTTCAAAGCCTCTCAATTGCAGTATTTTGTTGTTAATTTCACTCAAGGTTGTTTTCTGTTACCATAGCAGGATATGACAGCACAACTATGAAATTCAAATATGCTATTATTCAGGGATCAGCAACACCATCGATTGCAGAATAAACTTTTTGTACAGCAAATGAAGTTACACACAGTATGATAAAGATTAAGGAGTATAATATTTCAGCAGGGAATGGTGCTAGAAAGTTCTCCTGCTGACCCACTTATCAGAATTAGTATTTCTATGACCAAATAAATAAGGTATGAAGAACTAACTGATGCTTAACCTTCAGCACTGTGCATTATTAATATTACTTCCCTTTCCTCTGCATTCTTTTTCTAGGCCTCTCAATTGCAGTATCCTTACTGTTAATTTCACTCAAGGTTGTTTTCTGTTGCCATAGCAGGATATAACAACACAACTGTGAAATTCAAACACTCCATTATTCAGGGATCAGCATCACCTTCGGTTGCAGGATAAACTTTTTGTACAGCAAATAAAGTTACATATACAGTGATAAATGTTAAAATAGAAAAAAATACACTTATTCTGAGGCAGATAAACTTTACAGGCAAAAGATCAAGGAGCTGCTATTCTGGGGAAGTACCAAAAGTTCTTTTTACAAAATATGTTACAATACAAAAAAGTTTAAGAGTTCTTTCATATGCTATAGGAGAAATTTCTTGTAATGAACATGTTGTCTTCCTTAAGTGACGATATGGAATGAATAGTCATAAAAATTTCTTCTGGGGAAGTTTTACATCTTAAAGAATCTTTTTGGTCATTTTGCATTGCATTGAACAATTGAGGAAATTTCCTGTTGCCTTTATTCTTTGTCTCAGAACTGCTTCCAGAGAGTTGCTTTCTGTTCTTTGGTGCTGTGAGATATTCTGTTTTTAGTATTGATAAAAAAGAATCTGGTTTTGGGTTTGATAAAATTGGAGGTACAACACTGCTGAAGAAGTCCTACCTTTTAAGCGTTTACTCAACAGACTTTCACTCCCCAGAATAGAGGTTTGGGTGTAGTTAGCAAGGGTCCTGTTATTATCATCTTTGATGAAATTTAGAGCGAAAATATTCAATTAGTTCCAGGAAGACTAAGAGGACCCTTTTGTCTTGACATTTGATGAAACAGATTTCTGTATTTCCATCATATGTGCACATTTTCCCCACCAAAATAATTTGTGTAAAAAAAGAACCTCCATGAAATACCATAAAAGACTTGGCATAAGAGTAGCCAGAGTATGCTGACTGCTAACCTAACATCTCTGTTCACCTCAGAATCAAACATATTATATGTATAGTGGAAAATAGCATCTGCCAATTGTTTTTAAAAAATCATCTTGTTTACAAAGTATTGAAAAAGAGAAAAATAATACTTGAGATTTTATGAATTCTGTATGTCAGTTGTACTTTGCATCTTGTGCTGGTCTTTTTGCTAATTGCTTTGCTTTATTGAAAGTGAAACATAAAATATTCTGAGGCATAATATCCTCCAACTCCAAGCAGAGTGTCCCCAAATATAATGTCATGGCCAGGAGGGGGAGTAAATCAGAGTTTCAGGGATTTTGTTTTATATGTTTTTCATATGCTCCTCTCATAAAATAAAGATTTTTTTCAAGATATATTGTCATACCATAAATATTATTTGTTTTGATTTTATATACATATTTTTTTTTTCCATTTTGCCTATTTTTTGGAATGAGACTTATAGACATTTCTGCCTATGAGACTTATATAAAAGTTTTAGAAGCTAATATTTCAGGGAAAAAAATAGAAAATGAAGTTTTCTGATTTATTTTGAAAATTAATAGCAATAAGATTTTAGATAAATGGTAAAACTCAACTCGGGTGCATTGTCATATATTGAGACTAACAGAATATAAATAATTTTCCTTTAGTTCAGTTCTCAGTTCCAACAAAGTTTGGCAGCTGAAAACCATTCTACCTCCACCATAGGACTGATGGTGAACCCTTCATCCCAATCTTAATGATTTAGTGTTAATAAACTTTACCATTCTGATTTGATATACAGTAGAATCCCTCATACCCGGACATGATTTTCATGTGTATATTTGAACTATTTGGGTGATATGTAACTTATTTGAAATTTCTGTTTTTCCGGAAATGTACTTTGGATAGTTTCTTATTCTTATTTCACCCTAATGGCTTTTATTGGTGCAAAAGATGACGGGAATAAGAGGAAAAGAACAAATTTGGAGTTCATTATTTACATTATTCGGACTATTGTCCTCATCTTTGTTGCCATATTTATTACAACGTTTCGGCTGTTGTTCACTCCAGCCTTCTTCAGGTGGTTGGAATGTCAAACTGAACCCTTTATTTCACTCACTGGGGTAGACTGTTCTAGTTCCAAGTGTCATGTTTAATGGATGTCAGTTATCAGTTATCTCCTGTTAATTTTCCCTCTGAAAGTTCTCCACTGCCTTAACAATAGTCCAAATAATGTAAATAATGTACATAATACCTCATCTCAGAAATATAGACAAACCTTAGAGTTATCGTAAAAAGTGGAAATTTTAAACAGACTAGACACTGGTGAAAGTTCATTGTAACTAATGGCTGAGTTCAGCATAGGAAAGTCAACATTGTATGATATAAAATATTCCAAAGAAACTATTCTTCAGCATTCACACTGCCACAGTGAAATAAAAAACATGATTTTTATGAAACCTGGACTAAAATTGAAAAAGCTATTGAAAAGCTTGTCAGTTTTATGGAAAGAAAGCCAGCATTCAGCTATGATGATTGCAATAATGCATGCAGAGTTAAAAAGTGTCTTTCTTTTAAAAAATTTTAAGAACAAAAGCAAAACGAAATGCAGAAAAAGTTGAGAATGACATTAGAAGAGAAAGAATCATCATGCAACAGCAATTAAAAAATCCTTGTTACATTATTTGTTTTGCATACGTGGCAGACTTAATTTAATGAATTTTCATTAACATTACATAATTTATTTCTTTTTCCTTAAAGTCAATTCCGTTATATTTCACTCACCATTAGCTTATTTTGTTTACTATAAAACATTGAAAATAAATGTTAAACTTGATTTCAGTTCTTTTATTTTAATCTAAATATAACCCCTCATATCTGGACTTTGTAACCAATTCCTCAGTCTGGTTGTCAGGGATTCTGCTGCATTGACCTCGGTATGTTATTGTTCACCATACTTACTATTAAGCTATACACACAATGACATTAATATTGTTGAAAAGGAATTTTTTTTGTACTTATCTCTTATTCTGATTTTATTAGCAAAATTCTCTGCTTTTTGCAAATTATATACATTTCTCATTGTTCGTCCTTAAGATCATAAAAATAACATCATAATCAAATCAGTGTCTGGCAATTGAGTTTTTAACAACCTTTTTATGGGGATATTGACAGAAAAATATTTTTGTATCATTTTTAATCTTTCTTTTCTCTAAAATCTTTGATTTATTATGGTTGCTTTTGACTTGAGACAGAAATGAAATTTGTCTTGAATAGCCTTCCATTGGGTCCAATACTAAAAATGCTAATTTAAAAAAAAAAGACATAAGTTCTTGGTTACCACCTGCTTCAAAAACTATCATTGAAGTTGAAACTTAAAGTTGAGGCTGTAGAGAACTAGCAGAAGAATTCATGTGAACAAAACATTTCCATTTGCAAGTGATACCAAATCATTGAGTTAAAGGCATTCCTTGATTTATATAGTTTTTATTTCTATGCCTTAACAATGTTGCAAAAAGCCAACATTAAAGAGACCATTTTGTATCCAAAGCACATGTTGTGGAGACATTTTTCTGGGATGGCTACCAAGTTTGAACTGAGCTGATGGTTTTAAATTGAGGAATGCTATAAGCTTTTGCATGGTTGCTGTATGTCTGCTAAGATTGAGAAATAGACCTTGTTGAGAGTTTCAGAACAAATTTACTTACCTATATATATTATTTGCTATTTAGAATGTAAACAGCTCAATAAAAAAAAGTGTAATATTAAAGAACATTAGATAATGTTCCTTTCTTTTGTGTGTAAGGAAAAATATATATTCGGCTTGTAAGATTGATATTGCATACTTTCAAAGTTGGTTGAGTTTTTTGGAGTTGATTTGAAAAGTAGTGAATGAAGCAAAGTCTAATTGAAAAGATCTTTCTCTCTGTTACCAATTAAGTCAGTTTCTTTTGATGTTGTATATTATCAGATTTTTACTTTCCATTATGGTAAGTGAGAAAAAAATGGCTTGACTGCAAATTTTATACACTGGGTCACACTGTGTGTGTGACTATGCCGTTAAGTGTCCTTTTTAAAAGATTGGCCTTCATAAAAATATAACAAATAGATGCATTTCTTTGATTTGTTTTTAAAGCTTTTCATTGGCTTAAAGACAATTTCATTTTTTTTTTTAATATTAGGCCAATTCTGAATATCATGTGTTGAGCAAAAAACGATTTCTCTGATGAAACTGTTGGTTTTTAATTTCCCCTGTATTACAAGCAGTCAGTAAGAAAACTTCCATTAGGATGTTTTTAAGAGGCTCTTATAATTTGTACCAGTCTATATTAAACAATTTCATTTTTTCTTTTAATATTAGGCCAATTCAGAATATCATGTTGAGCAGAAAATGATTTCTCTGATGAAACTGTTGGTTTTTAATTTCCCCTGTATTACAAGCAGTCAGTAAGAAAACTTCCATTAGGATGTTTTTAAGAGGCTCTTATAATTTGTACCCGTCTATACTAAACAATTTCATTTTTTCTTTTAATATTAG